>JAQZBX010070692.1:0-15371 GCA_029593785.1 Cabassous unicinctus
TTTACAAATGCATAGAAGAACTAGACAGATGATCAATAAGGAAATAGATGACTTGAACAATACTATAAACAAAATATACATCCTTCTCAATTGCCCATGAAACATTCCCAAGAAAGAACATGTTACCCTCATAACATATATAGAAACACTGAAATTATATGTATCTTCTTTGATCAACGTGCAATAAAAGCCAAAATCATTAATGGATGGGAAAATGGAAATTTCACAATATGTGAAAATTGAACAATACACTCTTCAACAACGAATTTGTCAGAGATGAAATCAGAAGGGAATTTACAAAATACTTTGAGATAAACAGAAATGAATACACAACATATCAAAACTTATCAGATGCACTGCAAACATTGCTAATAGAGAAATCTGTAGTCATAAATACCTGTATTATAAAGGAATAACTATCTCAAATCAAGAAAACAATTTTACATCTTAAGGAAATACAAAATGAGAACAAAATAAATCCCAAAGCTAGTAGAAGGAAGGAAATAAAAATTACATCAGAGAAGAATTAAATTTTATAAAAACATAAAATCAATGCAACTAAAAGTTAGTTCTTTGATAAAATAAAAAAAATTGAAAAACTAAAACATTAATTAAACTAAAATTAGCAATGAAAATGATGACATTCCTACCAAAGCTTACAGAAAAAAGATGGCTTATAAGAGAATACTATGAATAATTGCACCCCAATAGATTAGATATTATCAACAACATAGATTAACTCCATGAAGCACACCATGCCTTCTTCATATTTACTCTTAAAAAATGTACTGTTCTGGAAAAAAGTAGTAATGCATATTTTAAGAAGGTATTTTGGGTAATCAACTATTATATATTTTTTACTCATAATTTTATGTTACCCTTTTTCTTTCTAGTCTGGCTTATGTAACATTCTTGAGAGACGTAATAATCACTTTAAGCCAGAGCTTTGCCAATGAGGGAATTATACAGGGAAATAGAACAATCAATCTTCTGCCCCGTGGTGTTTAAATTTAGCTTAGAAGAGAGAATTTAAAGTAAAATTCACAAGGTTACTTTGTGTACATAACAATAATTAAACAAAAATACATATTTATTCATCAAAGACTATTATCAAGAAGGTGAAAAGACAATGGGCAGAATGGGAAAAATAGCTGCAAAACCAATATATAAAGGTTTAATATCTAGAACATGTGATTGTGGGCTACAACTAACCAAGAATAACAATTTTTAAAGGAGCAAAAGGCATGAATCTACATTTCTCCAAAAAGAGGCATACAGACCACCAATAAGGACACTAAAAGATGTTCTACATCATTAGTTATCAGAGAAATGCAAATTCAAAACACAATGAGATACCACTTCACACCCACTATAATGGCTATTGTTTTTAATTGAAAATAACAGATGTCACTGAAGAAGTGGAGAAATTGAAACAATTTCACATTGTTGGTGGGAATGTAAAATTATGTAGCAGACGTGGAATACCATTTGGAAGATTATCTGAAAGCACAGAACAGGCAATTTCACTCTTAGGTATATAATCAAAAGAGCTAAAAACAGGGACTCAAACAGATTTTTCTACACCAATGTTCATAGCATCATTATTCACAATAGCTGAAAGGTAGAAACAAACAAAGTGACCATGAAGAGAAGAATGGGTATGTCCATGTGCCAGTTGGGCCTTGAATCCTGACAGAATTGCAACACCTACTCTCCAGTTCATTGGAATCACCCAGGACAACAAATAAGAAGAAGATGATGAACAATGCCCAGCCCAAAGAACAGAGAGAGACTGCAACTGCAAGCAAGTTAGTCCCATCCACCAGGCCCATTGGATTTAACCACCTCTCAACTAAAGGCAGAGTGGGCATCACCATCCCAGCATCCTCAGGAATGGGGAATGAAAAAAAATGGAAGACCTGGGTAGAGAAACAGGCAAATTCAAGCCTTTCCTGTGTGATGATCAACACCCTCTGTTTGGAAAAATATTTTTTACTGAAGTATACTATTCATACGAAAATGTACCACAAAATTATATGTATTGTGAAGAGAAAGGAGTTAGAATGAAATCACAAATTTTAAAAGAGAGTGCAAGGGATCGTTCGGTAAGCCTGGAGCACCATGTGCCTGTCCTTCTCTAGCTGCCAGTTTCCTTCGGGTCCCTCAGATGGCGAGAGACTCTGCTTGGCCTGAGGCTGGGCGGCCACCGGCTGTGCCAGGCAGCTGAGGGCCAATGCCGGTATTGGGGCGGGGAACACGTTGGATGCCAGTGACGCCGGCTCAGAAGAACTGACTTCTAAAGGACATCCTCTGGTGTGGACCAGGTGCAGACACAGCACTGGGCACCCAGACCACTGGGGTGTATCTTTGGGTGAAGGCTACCTGTAGCCCCCTGAGTTCCTCAGAACACTTTGCAGAAACATGGTCAACACTATTGGCAGCACCCACACATCCCCTTCCCTAAAATCACCTGAGAAACCAACTTTGGTGCTCTGTCGCAGAAACCTGCATGCATCAGGGCCATGGGGACCTGGCAACAAAACATCCCTGCAGGGACATCACTGGTGCCTCTGCCACGACCCCACTTCTCTCGTGGAACCAAGTGGGCTCCATTTCCCTGGCAGTGCTGTGACTTTTCAGTGGTGGCTGTTGCCTTACTATGCTTCCTATGCTACTGGGTCCTAGACTTGCAGGAGCACACACCACTGCAGGAAAATGGATCTGCCAGTCTTTCCTAGTTGTAAAAGCATTTCATGGGGAAATGGCAACTGGGACCTCAGGATTCTGTTTGCCCTTCTATATGTGGTGGGAAGCACATACAGCCTAAAATCAAGAATTACACATATGATTGGTGAGATAGACAGAAAGAAAACAAAGAGAAAGGGCCAGAAGGAATATTCAAAGATATAATGGCAGGAAGCATCACAGATGTAAAGAAAGGCATGTGCATGCACAATCAAGGAACAGTAAGAACCCCATACAGCATAAAGTCATAGAACATCATGCCTGGACACTCAGGAAAGGCACAGTAAAAAGCCATGTGTAAGGAGAGAGTTCTGAAAGCTGCAAGAGTAAAGCAACGTGTTTCCTCCAAGTGAGTCCCAATAAGTTCAGGCAACAATTTCACCACAGAAACCATGAAGACAAACATCAAGGAGGCAAAAAGGCGATTTAAGAAACAATAGTTCAGGGGTTCACTGAAAAGAAGTCACTTCTAATAATATGATATCGAGTGAGACAGGCTTTGAAAATGAGTGGAAGATTAATTTGGCATCCCCATATTAAAGCAAAGAAACAAACAAAAAATCCTGTGGGAGATTTCCACCATTTCTGCTGCCCAACAAACAATTTGAAGCCAGTTCTTCTGACAGAAATGAAAGGACACTCAATGGTGGGTCGAATTACAGACAAATTTATGAAGTCTCAAAGAGTCAATAATTTCTCTCATTAAAAATAAGAGTAACAATGTATTGGGTCTTGGTATGGAACTCCAGATTTTAAAATTTCTAAAATTCAAGTGCATAAAATTAAAGGTCACCTATGATTGGGGACATGCCATGTTCAAAGACATAATATTTAACAATTACAATGAGAGCAGGGGTTTCAGAAGGGCATAGGAATCGTATACAAGTATAAGGACTACAGTTAACTCTATAGCAGTAAGAATCTAGGTTTATCAATTGTAACAAAGTTACCATGCTCATGGAAAATAGTCATGAAAAGGGAATCTATGCATGTGGTGGGGAGTATACAAGAACACTGTTCATTCTACATGATTTTCCTGTAAACCATAATAGCTATAATTGAAAATAAATGTGCTGCCTTGGACAAAGAAAAACACTACGTACTGATAAATTGGTTAATTAAAGACAAAGTCCAAAATTATATATATATGAGCCATTATATACACACACACACATAAAGCAATGTTTCAAAATATATGAAAGAAAAGGTGAAAAATTGAAGGGAGAAATAGAAAGTGGTACATTACTGATAGAAGAATTCAATCCACCACATTCAGTAAAGGATTGACCCTTTCTACAAAATATAAATAAGGAAAGAGTGCAATTTTAAAAGTAAAGAATAAGGAAAATAAGTGGGGAATATATGGAAATTTCCTATTTTCTCCAAGAATTTTCCAGTAAACTGCTGCTCTAATAATAACATAAATAAAATGAAAATAACTACTAAATTCATGGTGAAATTGTTTTCAAGAGAAACACAAACTTCAGAAAAGCTGTCTAAATGCCTGGCACATTGCAAACATGGCAAATGACTCTTTAATAACTAATATCCTCTGAATATAAATCTTTTCAGAGAATGAGTGCATTACTGAAAAGATCTGTACCTGCTACATGAAAATCTAAGGCATTTATTTAGCTGCTCTGAAAAGTACAGTCTTGAAACAGGAGAAGGTCTCCAGGATTTCCTTCACTGGTGAAGGTAGACGGTCCCAAATTTTCTGTACAATTTTGAAAAATTAATGAAAATGTGGTAACCACACTTACTGAGACAACAATGATGAGCTGGATCCAAATGTTTTTCTCTGATTTTTAGTCTTTGAATAAGACCATTTTTCATTAATTTAGAAGAGATCTTTGTGAATTAATTTATGAATCTCTCCTCTAATGAAAGCAAGCTCTAGTTTTTCTTTCTCAGAGAGCAACTCTGATTAGTCTCATAATTCTTTGAAATTTTCTCCTGTATAGAGAGTTTCTGAGGAAGTTACCCATATGTAAATGACTGCTGTTAGGTCACATTCTACTTCTTTGAAATTACTGAAGTCAACTGAGGTTTATTCTTAGAGCAAAAACCAAGCCTGGCAGCTCACAGAAAACCTCCCTGACAACAAAATGATGTACATTCTCCAACATCCAACTCTCTACCAATGGCATCCAGATGACACTACCCACCACCGGGAAGGAAAAAACATCTAGAGGTGGGACAAGCATACAAAACCTAATTCAGCCATACCCCAGATGTCAGGCAGAGTAACTCAAAAGGGTCAAGAGATGCGTGGTCCAGTCCAAGGGTACAGCCATCCATCTCAATGCACCCATGAGCACATCCTCCAAATTTGAAGAGCAAAAAATGGAAGACCTAGATAGGTGTCATGATCGACACCCGCTGTTTGGAAAAATATTTTTTATTGAACTGTACTATTCATACCAGAACGTACCACAAAATTATGTGTAGTGAATGCTGGGACTTTCCAAATAAACATGTGTAACATTGTACAAGTGCCCCATAGAAGGACCTCCACCAACTCCTGGGTTTGTGGTGAAATAGTTGTTCAAAACTAGCCAAATGCATTGTGAAAATGTAACTAGTTACTATACACTCTATCTTCCATTGTGTGTATTTCCCCCAAACCACCATATTTTTTTTTCTGCAAATCAATTTTATAGAGACTTAATAAAAAAAGAAGTAAACTGAGACCAAGTATAGAATCCATGGTATTTGCTGTAATCAAAGAGCTGGTGTCCATCAATTCAATCATCATTAAAGCATTTACATTATTTTGATGAAAGAACCAACAGAAACCAGACACAAAAACTCACACATAACTGCCTACCTCACACTTGCCATTTCCCCCACTATACACAGTGGCTACTTCTGGCTACACTAGCAGTAATATTGATTTGTTTTGAAGCCATTTTATTGAGATATTTTCCCATACCATGTGGTCTAGCCAAACCCTAAGAGGAATGTTTTTTTCTTAATGCAGTTAATAGGACATTTAATAGAATATAGGAAAATGGAAGAGAAATGAGTTAGAAAGAAATCACAAGTTTTAAAAGAGAGTGTAAGGGATGTTCTGGTAAGCTTGGAGTGCCATGTGCCTGTCCTTCTCAGGCTGCTGGCTTCCACCGGGTCCCTCAGATGGCGAGAGGCTCTGCTTGGCCCGAGGCTGGGCGGCCGGCAGCTCTGCCAGGCAGCGGAGGGCCAATGCCAGTATTGGGGCAGGGAAAATGTCGGATGCCAGTGAGGCCAGCTCAGAAGAACTGACTTCTAAAGGACATCCTCTGGTGTGGACCAGGTGCAAACACAGCACTGGGCACCCAGACCACTGGGGTGTATCTTTGGGTGAAGGCTACCTGTAGCCCCCTGAGTTCCTTGGAGCACCTCACATAAACATGGTCAACACTATTGACAGCACCCACACATCCCCTTCCCTAAAATCACCCGAGAAACCAGCTTTGGTGCTCTGTCACAGAAACCTTCATGCATTAGGGCCATGGGGACCTGGCATGAAGCTAAGACAAGAAAACATTCCTGCAAGTGCATCACTGGTGCCTCCGCGATGACCCCACTTCTCTTCTGGAACCAAGTGGGCTCCATTTCCCCAGCAGTGCTATGACTTTTCAGTGGTGGCTGTTGCCTTACTATGCTCCCTATGCTACTGGGTCCTAGACTTGCAGGAGCACACACCACTGCAGGAAAATGGATCTGCCAATCTTTCCTAGTTGTAAAAACATTCCATGGGGAAATGGCAACTGGGACCTCAGGAATCTGTTTGCCCTTCTATATGTGGTGGAAAGCACATACGGCATAAAATCAAGTATTACACATATGAGTGGTGGGATAAACAGAAAGAAAACAAAGAGAAAGGGGCAGAAGGAATATTCAAAGATATAATGGCAGGAGGCATCTCAGATGTAAAGAAAGGCATGTGCATGCACAATCAAGGAACAGTAAGAACCCCATACACCATAAAGTCATAGAACATCATGCCTGGACACCCAGGAAAGGCACATTAAAAAGCCATGGGTAAGGAGAAACCTCTGAAAGCTGCAAGGGGTAACCAGCAAGGTGTAAGGAGCATGATCTTAGATTTCCCTGCAAGTGTCAAATATTACAGAGGATGAATTTTCACCTGATGAGAATAGGACTGAAACATTCAGCATGGATTGTTTGCCCCAGTTTTCATTAACTTGCAGCGGCCATAGATTTTGGGGGCTGGTATCAGTTCTTAGGGAGGGGGTGAGGAAGTAAAGGACAAACAAGTTAAGGCACAGAAGCATCCTCTTATACACCAGTAAGCAATTGAAATTAGGGCTCTATTCAAAACAGTCCAGTCTTCAGGGGCCACAGCAGTGAGTTCAACTACAAATACCAAGGCAGGCAGGCTGTATAAGCACAGGATCCACCAGGAGCAGTGGTCCATTCAGCAGGCATTTGACAAGTTTGGTGCTCAAGGATCCTGGGTGACATGCACTCTCAAAGGGTGGCCAGATACGGGTTGGGCTGTCCAGCTGTCCTGCTCTTTCTCAGGGTGTGCCTTCTTGACCCTGGAATGATGGATCCAAGGGATGATGTCTGCAATGTTAAGAGCAGTAGGAGTTACAAGGATCACAGTCTGTGGACCTTTCCAGGAAGGCTGAAGTGGTTCTTTTTTCCAGTCTTTGACCCAGACTAGGTCCCCTGGCCAGTGGGGGTGCACCGGGAGTCCCAGGGGGATGAGGATCTGGGAAAAGACAGTTTTATGTATTTTCACTAGAGTTTTCCCTAGTGCTGGAGAATGGAACCTTGGCTAGCCTACCCCAGAAGTTTGAGATTTCCTCTGAAGCCCTGGATAGTTGGGGGTGGCCACCCAAATAGAATTTCAAAGGGTGAATAGCCAGTGGGTCCTGGGGTGCACCTAACTCAGAGAAGGGTCAAGGGAAGTAAGTCTAGCCAGGGGAGACCATTTCCTGGCAGAAGTTGGCTAGGGTGTCTTTGAGGGTTCAATTCATGTGTTTAACTTTCCCTGAGCTCTGGGGCCTTTAAGAGGTATGGAGTTGCCACTTGATTCCTAACATTTTTGCTAGCTCTTTGACTCCAGCAGCCATGAAGTCTGGGCCATTGTCACCTCCAATTGACATTGGCAGCCCATGTCTTGAAATGATTTCTCTAAGTAAAGACTTAGTCACTTCTCTTGCCTTCTCAGTGCGAGTGGGGAAATCTTTGACCCAACCTGAAAAGGTGCATATCATCACCAACAGATATTTGTACCCCTGACTTGGTTTCACTTCCATGAAGTCTATTATGATATCTTCAAGGGGCGGTCATTCCCATGTGCTGGACACCTGCCAGAGTATGGGGGTCCTGCATGTGGGTTTTTTTTGGCACAAACTTGGCACTGGCTGCTGATTGTGGCAAAGAGAGAAGTTAGCTGTGCTATGTAGTAGTATCTCCCGAGCAAGACTTCTAGTGCAGTTTTTCCTAGGTGGGTGAGTCGCTGGATGAGGGCATGAGTGGCTCCTTTTGGTACAAAAATGCAGTCATCTGGGAGCAGCCAAGTTCCTTCAAATGTTTGGCTTCCCCCTTCTCTTTCAGCCCACTAGTGTTCTTCCTGGGTATAGCTTAGTTAATCAGTCTCTTGTCCTAAGAGGGACAGCTGCAATGTTAATTCTGGGACTCATATTCCTTGGGTTCCTTCAGCTGCTTGCCAAGCTGCTGTCAGCTAACATGTTTCCTTGAGCAAACATATCCATTCCTTTCTGATGTCCCTGGCAGTGGATGATGGTGCCTTTGTCTGGTTTCCAGATTGCTTCTAAGAGTTGGAGGATTTCTTCTTTGATTTTTGATTTCCTTTCCCCCTGCAGTTAGGAGACCTCTTTCTTTATAAATTGCCCCATGGATATGAACGGTAGCAAATGCATACTTGGAGTCAGTGTAAATGTTTACCGCATGCCCAGTGGCTAGCTGCAGGGCTTAGATCAGCGCCCAGAGTTCTCCCCTTTGCGCAGACCATCCCCGCAGTAGAGACACTGCTTCCACCAACTGTTTGGTGGTGGTGACTGCATACCCAGCAAGATTTTTTCCATTTTTAACAAGACTGCTCCCATCTGTAAATAGTGTCTCATCTGGGTAAGGGAGCGGTTTGTCTTGGAGGTTGGGGAGACTGGTGTAAACTTCTGTCACTTTGACACAGTCTTGTTTAGGAACCCCTTCTTCATCTGGCAAAAAGGTGGCAGGGTTTAGACTGTGCACCATTTCTATTGTCACTCTGGGGTTTTCACAGAGTAAACCTTGGTAATGTGTGAGTCAGGGATTCAATATCCACCGATGCCCGTGTGAGTTCATCAGGGCAGTGACTGCGTGTGGCACCATAACGTGAATTGCCTGTCCAAGAGTTAATTTGTTCGCTTCTTTGACAAGGGTTATGGTTGCTGCCAAGGCTTTTAGGGGGGGTGGCCACCCAGCAGCCACAGAGTCCAGCTGCTTGTAGATATAAGCAATTGGTCTTTGCCATGGGCCAACTGTTTGTGTGAGAACCCCCAATGCTACTTTGTTCTTTTCTTGCATGAACAAGTTAAAGTTTCGAGTTACATTTGGGAGCCCCAAGGCAGGGGCCCAGCCGAGTTGTCTTTTGATGTTTTGAAATGCCCCTTGTTGAGCTTCTCCCCAGGCAAGAGGCTTTTTTTCCAGACCCACCAAAACTCTGTAAAGGGGCTTGGCCATGGCTGCAAACCTAGGAACCCATATGTGGCAGAACGCTGCAGCCCTGAAGAACTCATGAAGCTTTCTTTTTGTGGTGGGGGTAGGGATGGTGCAGATCACTTTCTTTCATTTGGATCCAAGCTTCTGGTGCCATTGTGTGATGCTAAACCACAGGTACTTGACTTGCTGTTTACAGATCTGAGCCTTTCTCCAAGACACTTTGTATCCAGTCTGTGTTAGAAGTTGTAGGAGAGTCTGGGTTGCTCTCCAGCAGTCCTCTTCCATTTCACTGACAAGTAGGAGGTCATCTACATATTGTAAGAGAGCATGCCTGCAGTCTTCCTGGGGGTAGGTGGCCAAATCTGCTGCCAAAGCTTTCCCAAAAAGGGTAGGGGAGTTTTTGTAGCCCTGCAGGAGCCAGGTCCAGGTAGCTGAGTTTTCTGCCAGGTTTTGGGATTTTCCCATTCTAAGGGAAACAGAAGCTGGCTTGGGGGGGCCAGCCACAGGCAGAAGAAGGCAACTTTCAGGTCCAGGCAAGTGAACCAGGTGGCTTCAGGTGGAAGCTGTCCTAAAAAATTGTACAGGTTGTGAACAACCTAATGTAAGGTGAGAATGGTATTATTAATGGCTAATAAATCCTGCACTAGTCGATATCTGGTCCCATCTGGCTTTTTTACTGGCAATAATGGGGTGTTCCAAGGTGACTGGCATTCTATTAGGTTCCCTCTCTCTTCAGGTAATCTACATGTTTGGCTATACCCAATTGCGCTTCACAGGGGATCAGATACTGCCTCTGTTGGACTGGGATTGCTCCACGGTTCAGGTAGATGATGATGGGTGTATGGTTCCATGCCATTCCCAGTGGGTTTTTTTTCTGCCCAAAACTGAGGGAAAAGTTCCAGCAGTTTTTCCAGATTCTGTCCAGAGCTTTCTTCCATATGAAGTCTCCATTCTCACTTTGGGGCATGGTGATGAGGAGAGTGGGGCCAGTCCCAAGGTTTAAGCTTGCTGACCTTTCAGGTTTGAAGGTAATTTGGGCTCACAGTTTGGTTAAGAATTCTCTACCAAACAGGGGAACTGGACATTCAGGTAGGTACAGAAATTTGTGAGCTACTTCATGGCCACCGATCTGGCAAGTTCTTGGCTGGGAAAAAGGCTGTTGGCTTGACTGGTCCCCAGTCGCTCCTATGATATTAGTATTTTTTCTGCTAAAGGGGTTGATGTGGGTTGTGACCACAGAATGTTCAGTGCCAGTGTCCACCGGAAAAGTTATTGGCTGGCCCTTGACTTGTAGATTGACCTTGGGCTCGTGGGGTTCAAATTCCAGTGAGCCTGGTCACCCATATTCAGGGTTGAGTCCTGCCAACCTGAGCAGATGGTCTTGTGGCTCAGGTCAGTATTTCCCTTTAGAAATATTCCCTCTATGTGCCTGAGTCTTTTAGAGGCACTCATTTTTCCAGTGTCTACTCTCTTTGCAGTAAGCACATCGGTTTCTGGCAAGAGGCACCCTTCTGGAACTTGTCCCTCCTTTATGAGGTGGTCCTTCTCATCTGGTGAGGTCAGGATTTCCTAAAGCTTCTGCTAGTAGGGAAGTTTAATGTTTTACTCACTTCTTGGCTTCTCATTCTATGGCTTCATCTTGATTGATGAATTCTTTCTTGGTGACTTCCAGTTGCTGAGAGATATTCATGCCTGCAAACCCTTCTAATTATTGGAGCTTTCTTTTAATGTCCATTTCTGCCTGTGCAACAAAGGTGGCATTCACCATCTTCTGGTTTTCCAGAGCTTCTGGGTCAAAAGGAGTGTAAATTCTGAAGGCATCACAAAGTCATTCATAAAAATCTCCTGGAGACTCATTGGGCTTTTGAGTAACTAAAGTCATCTTTGTCATGTTTGTGGGTCATTTTGCCCCCTCTCAGACCCCTTGGAGGAGCACTTCCCAGTATTGGTGCAGTACAGCCAGTCCCTGTTCAGTGTTGAAGTCCAAGTTCAGTTGGACTTCTGGTGCCACTTCTCATGCCCAATCTTCTGGGTTTAAGACACCAGTAGGGACCTGCTCCTGCTGCCATTTTCAGGATTTTGTCAGAATTCATCATCTCTCCTCCATATTAAACAAAGTCAGGAGGAGTTGGTGGCAATCATACCAAGTAAGACAATGGGATTGGAAAATGGATTCCATGAGATCAATAAGGGCCTGGGGCTTTTCTGAGTAGGAGGGGGTATGGTGCTTCCAGTTTAAGAGGTCTGTAGTTGTGAAGGGCTGGTTGTATAATACAGACTTCCCAGGTTGGATGATCCCATTCTTGCCAATCTGGGCTGGGCCCTGTGTTTCACAGAGGGGAATCTGTAAGGCAGGTTGAGCTGACTGGAGTCTCCTTGCTAGTTTGGTTGTAGGGCTTTCCTCAGAGGTGGTTAATGTTCCCAGAGGAGGTGGAGGTGTTGCTGGGAGATCTGCCTGCATTCCAAGGCTAGGAGGAGATACTGAAGGTGGGGGTGTTTCTGGGAGATCTGCCTGCAGACCAAGGCCAGGAGAGGCTAGAGCAGCTGGTGTATATGGTGGTAGGGTGGTGGTGGGTCCTACTCTGAGGACCCTTGATGAATGACTGGCTTCTGAAGCCCCATTCCCTGTGCAACCAAGACCCTGCTCTGTCCCTTTTTTCTATTGCACCATCAAACCCAAGGGTGCAGAATTTGGGTTATATCCAACCAAGCATTGATGTAGGAAATTTGATCAGGGTGGCCAGGAGTTCCTGTGACCACCAGCCACACTGCACAGACCCTGGCTATATCCAAGGTCCCTTCTGAGGGCCAGCCAACATTAAATGTGGGCCACTCTACTTCATATAAGGCTCAGAGGGTGCCAGGGTTCATCTGGATGCCATAATCTCTGGAAAAACCTTTCTTGAAGTTCTTGAGCATGCAATTTAAGTGAGTAGGTTTTCACTGTGATGAACACATATCCTGCATCAGTGGCACAAGACCAACAAAGGAAGAGGTCACCTCTTTCAAGGCCACTGAGATGCCCGCCTGTCCATGTCTCTCATGTGAACTTAGGCTCATCTTAGCTAAGGCACTCAGGTAAATTTCAGGGTGGCTGTTATGCCATATGATGTAACCATGGAAAACAGGTTAGGGCCCAAGCAGACTCCGTAGCATAACACTTTGGAGTCACAGACTGGTACAGCAAGTGCAAGCCTCTGCCATCCTCACTAACTCACACAGTCACTCAGAAGTTATACAGTCCCTCCCACAGGGATTGCCTTATTCTGGAATCTTGGTACTTGAGATTTCAGGAGGTGATCAGTCTCCTCTTCCATCTGGAGATGGGCCTGACTGAGGGCTTGGCACCTGGGGCCTTACCTTTCCAGAGTCTTCTGGCACTGTTCAGTTCACTTCCCCACTGGGTCCGGCTGGGGTGTAGGGATGTGGCCTGCAGGGACCACCTCAGAAAGAGGTCCCATCAAGAGGACAGGTGGCACCCACCTTGCTCACTCAGAGATCACCATTTTCCATGTCCATCAGCCCCAGGCCAGAGGCACAATGGGCCTGCTGATTGGGTCTTTCCTGGTCAGGGAACCAAATGTTGTGGCCAGCCAAAAGAAACCCAAACAGCTCTCTTGGGAGCATGGATGAACAAAGTTTTATTACATATGGGCCCAGAGGAGAGTTCACTTTCCAAATTATGAGTCCTGTTTTCTGATTTTCATAAGTTTATATAGGTACACTAGGCAGACAAATTCCTTAGCAAGTGGGCAGGCAGGGTTACAAAGGTAGAGAAGCAAGGTTAGCTAATCTTTCTAAAAGCAGAAGGCCATTAGGGAGGAAAAGAGTCATTATCTGTATAGAGTTGTAAATTTCAATTCAAAGGGGCAGCCTGGGGTGCTTATCTTCTTGACATGGATTCCATGGAGAAAGGGGGAGGAAGGAGGGTAGAGAGGGACCAGGGATTGAGGAGAGTTTATTTTCTTAAAGCTGTGGGTTTCTGCTGAAGGTGGGGTGGGGTCCTGGCACTTCCCTTATCCCTAATACCAGCAAAGTTTGGGCCAGGTGAGCTACCAGCAGGATGTGAGAGGGTCTCACATCAGTTGCAGATCAGGCCCAGGCAGTCACCCTACAGGGGCCACACAGCCCCCTCCCTGGAGGGCTCCACCTCCTCTTTCTGCATATCAAATGCCCAGTTCTCTGCCCCCCATGGGAATTGTGAGAATTGGAACAATTCTTATCAAACAGTATTGCCTAGTGGTAGCTTCTTTGGCTCTTACTTTTCCCCATTGTAGGTATTGATACCATAATACCTTGCCTGGAATACACATAAGCCCAGACAATTGCATATACAAAATCATAGCTTATTCTCATTTTCTTTTCCCTCTGATCTGAGGATCAGTAGACTCTGTGCCTTTCAGCAAAAGGTGTCAGTCCTGGGTGATGGCCACTGACCAGGCACCCTGTGGACTCCCCCTCACCATCCTCTTTCCCTAGGTCTTCCCAGCATTTTCTCAGCCATAGTCAGATCCCAAGCAGAGCTATATGGAAGGGCAATTGTGTTCTAAGTCTCATCCCCACTTATGTCACTACCATGGACACTTTGCCTAATATATCAAGTGAATTACAGGACTGAAATCATCAAGCATTTAGTAGGTCTTTATAAGCATGTTCAGAGTTGTGGTCCCTGTAGGCTTTCATATATGGACAAAAGATTTTCTGCAGATATGCTAAGACAATTTGGTGAGAAAATATGGGTTTTTCAACAATAAGTGTTCAAATAATCAATCACATATTGATATAGAATCCAGCCAAACTCATGCTGGTGAGAACATACTCATCCCCAAGATCAATTGAGACACCCTAGACCAGGGATTCATAACCTCTTTTGTTCCACAGACCACTTTGCCAGTCAGGTAAAAACCACGGACCCCTTCTCAGAATGTGGCAGATAGTTTTTGAAACAGCATAGGCATGTCTTTAAATTTGAGGATTATTCAAAATTAATTCAAGTTCACAGACCCCATGAAATCTTTCAATGGACCCCTTGGGGTCCATGGGCCCCTGATTAAAAATCTGCCCTAGACAGAGAGAGGGTTGTTGATGAGTGTGGTCAGTGGGGACCACAAATTATCTCCAATACTGCATGAAATGTCAAAGAGGGTCCTGAAAGGGAGTACAAACTGGAAACTGTAACTCAAATTTTAATTGATTGGAGACTCAAACAATACTTAATTTTTTTTTCTCAAGAGGACAAGGAAGACCAAAACAACATCAACAACAATAACTAATGAATTTGACTTGATTAAAATTAAGGACATTTGCTTAAACAAAGACAGTTAGAAAAGACAAGCAGATTTACAGAATATATATGTAGACCTCATATCTAATTAAGAGTTGTATCCAGAATACATGAAGAACCCTTAAAACTAAACCCTAAGAATATAAACATTCCAACTAAAATTGGCTAAATAGTACCTTTAAAATATATATATGGGTAAGAAATAATATATGAAGAAAAGCCCAACATAGTCATGAATGAAATGCAAATTAGTACCTCAGATACCACAACAAATTAGCTTGGAAAAAAATGTGAATACCCAATAGTGGCATGAATGCAGAACAAGAACTCACATTTATTACTCATGTGAATAAAAAACAATACAGCCACTTTGGAAGATAATGTCAGTTTCTTAGAAAGTAAATCATACACTTAAGAAATGGTCCTGTAACCCTGCTTGTACATATTTACTCAAGTGAATGGAAATTATTTCCATACAAAATCCTGCAAACAAATATTTAGGCAACTTTTTTCTTAGTCACAAAACCTGGAAAAAATAAAAGTGTTCATCAATACATGGAAAAAAGAGAGGGATGAAAAGCAAGGGCAGGCTGGTTGGTAAGAGTAATATGGGGTCTGAGTGGCCACTCTCATAGAAGAAAAAGAAAAAGAAAAAGAGAGA
>JAQZBX010070693.1:0-15371 GCA_029593785.1 Cabassous unicinctus
ATTGAACCCAGGGCCTCGTACATGTGAAGCAGGCGCCCAACCACTGAGCTACACCCGCTCCCCACGAGACTTTCCATGACCCACACTCAGCTCCTGGACTTGACTTTGAGGAGGAAAACAGGAAACCAAAACACAGGTCCAGGTTGTGTCCTCAAGTCAAACCCATGTCCTCACCCTTCACCACCTGGAAGGAGGCAAAATGGGGGAGTCATGGCACTCCGTGAAGCACTCAGCCCAGCAGCCTCTGCTTTGTCTTCCTAACCCGGTAAGTGCATTGCTATTTTCTGGGCAACCTAAACTAGAAACTTCAAAGCCAGCCTCAACTCCCTTTGTTTTTTTTTTAAAGATTTATTTTATTTATTTATCCCCCCCTTGCTGCTTGTGCTGCTGTGTCCATTCGCTGCGTGTCTTCTCTGTGTCTGCTTATCTCCCCCTTGCTGTGAGGTCTTGCCGCATCAGCCCACGGTGCCGCAAGGAGGCCTCGGGACGCGAACCCGGGCCCCCCATATGGTAAACGGGGGCTCCATCCACTGAGCCACACCCGCTTCCCAAATCCCTTTGTTTTAATTCTCTACATCCAGTCAGTTGCGAATTCCTGTCAAACGCCTCCTGAATCTCTCTCCTTTGCAGCCTGTCCACCTCAAGTCCTCATCATTTCTCCTTCACAACAGCTGCCTGTTAACTGGTCCCCGTGCCCTCGATCGCAGGAGGCACGACCACTTTATTGCACAACTCCTAGGTGCCATTACCTCGATGACAACGCAAGTGGCGCCCCCTGGAGTTGAGTGACATGGCAGTCTCATCAGGAGACAGCAGGACATAGTAGAAAGAGCACAAGTTCTAACATGAGACCGGCCTGGGTTCAAATCCCGATTTGGTCACTTACTGGTTAGGCAACTGTACTAGTTTCCTAGGGCTGCCACAGAAAATTACTACAAACTTGGCGGCTTAAAACAGGCAACAGGAATTTGTTCTCTCACAGTTCTGGAGGCCAGAAGTCCAAAATCAAGGTGTGGGCAGGGCTGGTTCCCTCTGGCGGCTCTGGGTCGAATCTGCTCCATGCCTCCCACTGGCTTCTGGTGGCTGCTGGCATCCCGCGGCCTTCCTTGGCTCGGGCCTGGAAGCCCCATCCTCTGACTCCATCACATAGCCCCCTTCTCTGTGTCTCTAGGTCTGTGGGTGTCAAATCTTCCTCTCCTTTCTAAGAACACCCACCCTAAACGACGATGACCTCGTCTTGAGATCCTTAATTATATCTGCATAGACCCTTTTCCCCCAGAAGGTCACGTGTGCAGGCACTAGGGGTTGCGATTTGGACAGATCTTTTCGAGGCATACAATTCTACTCACCATAGTAACTGGGAAGGACATTCATCTCTGTGAACGGGAGTTCGCTCAGCCATAAATTGCAGATAATAAACTTGCCGGGGCAACTCTCTCAGGCTCCTGGGGCATCATGGGCGCTCACTACACGTGAGTCCTCTTCTCTCCAAGGGCAGCCATCCCCCACACTGCTGGTGTTACTGACAAGGATGAGCGGCTCCTCTGTGGCAGCCCCATTCTCCTGCCTTCTCCTGGTCCCCAAGCTGAAGTCAGACCCCATCAAAGGAAAGTGTCTGGCCTGGGGGTTTCTCCTCCCTCCTTCTCTTCCCTCCCACTCTGCAAGAAGCTATTCTTAGCTACTTGTCAAATGAGAAAAGTTCTGCTAAGTAAGTCACTATAAGGTGTTAATTGCTTGGTGTGGCTATTTGAGGAGAGACAGAAGGCTTGAGTTGAAATTCCAGATCTTTCAATCACTAATAAAAAGAACAAAACAATAACAATAACAATAATAATGACTGCAATTTATGGACCACAGCCTTGTGTCAGGCAGAAACTAAGCACTTTACAATCATTATCTTATTTCCTCCTGACAGTAGCCATAAGGTATGGGAGTTATCACTGTCCTTTTAGAGCACCCAGAGGAGTGAAGTGGTTTTCCCAAGGCCACACAGATGGTAAACATGTGGTAAACAGAGTCTGGATTCAAACCCAGGCCCACCCAACTTCAGAGTCACTGCTCTATGCTCCTGGTAGTTTACACATCAATATGTGGCCTCAGTGTGGGGGCAGCAAGGGGCAGAGGTTGTGACTGTGCTATAAAATTACTGGAAAACTTGAGTTAAAATTGATTTCAGAATACTCATGTCAATTTTAAGACCAGTGAGAACATTGGCATCTACAAAGGGAACCCTGGTGGTCCAAGTGAGCAAAGGGATTGCCAATATCAATGAAACCTGTACATGAGAAGGGTTTTAATTACAAAGGGGCCTGGGGCTTCATACTGGCTCCTGAATGAGAACCTGAGCAGTCACCTTGACCTTGACAAAATGGGAGGGCTGAGAGACCACATCTCTTCAGCATGAAGAACCCAGAGAAGGAATAAGAGCAAACACCAGGGTGCAGCATGTGGGAAGGAATTAGAAATAACTGCAGCATAATGGGAGACCTTCTGTTCCTATCTTTAGAAGGGTTCTTATCAAGAAAGGATGCTGGATATTGTCAAATGCCTTTGCTGTATCAATCGAGATAATTACGTTGTTTTTCTCCTTTGATTTTCTTATGTTGAGCCACCCTTCCATACCTGGCATAAAACCCACTTGATCATGGTGTATAATTCTTTTAATGTGCTGTTGGATTCGATTTGCAAGTATTTTGTTGAGGATTTTTGCATCTATGTTCATAAGAGGAATTGGCCTGTAGTTTTATTTTCTTCTAGTATCTTTATCTGGCTTTGGTATTAGGGTTATGTTGGCCTCATAGAATAAGGTAGGCAGTGTTCCCTCTTCTTCACTTTTTTTGAAGACTTTGAGCAGGATTGGTATTGAATCTTCTTGGAATGATTGGTAGAATTCACCTGTGAAGCCATCTGTTACCTGGGCTTTTCTTTGTTGGGAGGTTTTTGATGACTGATTCAATCTCTTTGCTTGTAATTGGTATGTTGAGATTTCCTATTTCTTCTAGATTCAGAGTAGGTTGTTTCCGTGTTTCTAGGAATTTGTTCATTTCATCTAGGTTTTCCAATTTGTTGGAATACAGTTGTTCATAGTCTCCTTTTATGATCCTTTTTATTTCTGTGGGGTCAGTAGTGATGTCCCCCCTCTCATTCCTGATTTTATTTATTTGTGTCGTCACTATTTTTTTCTTTGTCAGTCTAGCTAAGGGTTTGTCAATTTTATTGATCTTTTCAAAGAACCAACTTTTGGTTTTGTTAATGCTCACTATTGTTTTTTATTATTATTATTATTCAATTACATTTATTCCTGCTGTAATCTTTGCTATTTCTTTCCTTCTGCTTGCTTTGGATTTAGTTTGCTGTTCTTTTTCTATTTCCCCCAGGTGTGAAGTTAAGTCTTTGATTTTAGCTCTTTCTTCTTTTTTAATGTAAGCATTTAGGGCTATAAATTTCCCACTTAGCACTGCTTTTACTGTATCCCACAAGTTTCATTAAAAAAACAAAAAACAAATAGCTTAAGTATTTTATTTGTTTGCAACTAAGCTTGTTAAAACTATATAAGGAAAATGTACAAACAATAATGTTGCAGTTTTTGGTTAGATTTAAGTCAAAGACATCTATTAACAAGGAATCTTTGAATGTAAATATTCCAGAAATTTCTCGAATCCATATGATCAGAACAACTGTGAATATTACCTTACTTTGGAAGGTATTGGCATACATTTGAATTAAATTCAGAATTTTTCAAAATAAGCCCTAATTAACAAAACTATTCTATATTAAATTAAAACAATTTTAATAGAACTTTCCTTTCCAGAAAAAATAATAAATGAAAGAAGGCATTTTGTAAAATGTGATCCTGAACAAGTCACAGTAAAAAATAGATGTATACTTAATTTCCACCTCCTCAAAACAGAGGCTACTTTCTGTTCCTCAGTCTTGGAAACAAAGTGAAGAATAGCCTGTAAGCAACCTCAGGCAAGGGGTTGTCAAAACAAAGTTCAAGTAGTTGCACATGGACACCTCTTAAAAGAATTTGGGGAAACCTGGCCAATGAATCCAAATTCTACCCAAGTAGCAATGCCTCTGGGGCCTGGCACAGCCCTGGGCTTACCTATGCTATGCTATGGAAGAAACCCTGATGCTCTACAGAGATCTTTTCCCTGGAGAGGGTCAGCATCCAGGGAGCTCTTTGATTGTGTGAATAAGATGAGCGCAGACTCCACATGGGTACTTAAGGCTTGGAATCAAAGTATTTTTCTAACACAGCTGGACAGAGTCCATGTGTCAAATGGACCATCTCCAGTTTGTTCTAATTCCTCGCCACGCATTTATAGATCTAGACCGCAGACCTTCGCTATGTCATCATAATGACATCTAATATCCATCCTAACTTATAATTCATATTCTGTGTGTAGAAACAGTCCCTGTATTTAACAATACCTACACATAAAACAATCCACTGTTACAACTCATATGGTCACAAAACATTCATGATCTTCTGTAGACCAAGCAAATGTTTTAACCATATTTGTTGTGCACCAAATTCACAGCGAGAATCCCCAAGATAAAAAAAATGTGCACAATACAAATAATTACCTAAAATACACATACATACATATACACCAACTCTCACATACACACACACACACACATTTCTTATAGAATGGTGCTTGGGGAAACTCCATTTGTTGAGTGCCACTGAAGGCATATTTTGCTAAATTGCTGCTCCAGGTTTCTTGTTTGGAAGATCTATCACAGTAGGGCACAGGTGTTTATTGGATGAGCAGGAAAGAAAGAAATACTTGTGGCAACCAGAAAGTTTCAAGGTCTTCCAACTTGTATAAAATGGACCTGCAGAAATGGTTAAGTGTTCTCAGGATGCAAAGTTGGAGCTGAAATGTGGAACCAGTTGCAAAAAGTGTACAGCACATGATTTTGCAATGATGGACACAGGCCATGTTAAATATCATCAAAATTTATAAAAGTGTACAGTCTAAAATGTAAACCATAATGTAAACCATTCACCATGGTTAGTAGCTTTGTTTCACTATTTGTATATCAGTTGTAACAAATGTGCTATCCACATATAAAAAGGTATTAATACGGGAAAGGTGAAAAGGGGGAGGATGTTGGGTCCTCTGCATTCTGTATGTGACTTTACTGTGATCTAAAACTTCTTTAAAACAAAACAAAAAAAAGCAAAGCACTGGGGAATAAATAGAAGAAAATGTCACTCTACATACAGGACAACAGATATTACAGTGAAGAAAGGCAAAATGTCAAAAAAATTTAATATTTTTCATTATTTTTTAATATCCCAATTTTTAAATTTTATTTTATTTTTAGTTGTCTTTAAATTTTTATGTATTTTATTTCTTATATTTAAACCCACCATTATTATTTCATTTTCCTATTAATTGTATTTGGCTATTTTATTGGCTTCATTTTTGAAGAAGCTTTAGATCACAGAAAGGTTACAACTGGGGCAGGGGAGGATCATTTGTGTGGGTTGTCAGTGATGGGCGATACATGGGAGGAAGTTTACCTGGACATACATACATAAGGTATATAAATGTGTTCAAATGCTCATGGGGCATTGTCACAGTGGGTGGAGATTCATATAATAACCAAGAGAATATTGAATTCCCATCCTGGAGAGCTCTGTCATGTTCTCTAATGTAGCAGCAACTATACCCCAAGTGCAGGGGCAATGACTGGCTAAGGAGGATGGTCCATTGATGGGCACTTGAAATTGATGATGATGCTTGTGAGCCTTTGCTCTTGAAATTGAAACTTAGCCTAGTGTTTTGGGGTGCCTAAGAGTTACCTCCTGAGAGCCTCCTTGTTGCTCAAATGTGGCCTCTCTCTAAGCCAAACTCAGCATATAAATGCATTACTTTTCCCCCAGCATAGGACATGACTCCTGGGGATAAGCCTCCCTGGCACCGTGGGATTACTACCAAGCACTAACTAGCAAAGCAACTGGAAAAAGACCTTGAATAAAAGGGGGAAAAGGAAAAGCAAATGAGTTTATATGGCCAAGAGAGTTTAAAGTGAGTTGGGAAGTAATCGCAGAGGTAACGCTTATACACATCTCAGCAGGATCTCACAGACCGCCAAAGTGGGTACTCCCTCAAATAGTGGGGCTCCTGAGGGCTCTGGAGACACCTAGGTCCTATGGTCAGGGCACATAGCTCCGGAGTTTGGTGCCTTGTCAGTGGGCCTTACTTTGGAGTTTGTGCTTCTGAGAATGACAGAGCTGGACTCAGTTATGCCTTCCCTACACATGGCACATCTGTCCCTTCTATTTGAATCTATACTTTGTGCTGGAGTTGGTAGGTGTATGTCCAAGAGACTAGAATCTTTGGGCTGTCCATGTGCCAGCTGGGCCCTGAGCTTCAGCAGAGTTGCAACACCTACTCTCCAGTTCATTGGACTCACCCAGGACAATTAACAAGGAGGTGAGAATTGACAACCACCATACCAAGGAAATGAGAGAGCCTACAACTGCAAGCAAGAGAGTCCCATCCATTGGCTGTATGGGATCGAAGCCTCATCTCAATCCTCAGGATTGGGGAATGAACTATGGACTAGAGTGGACTTACTGGTATTCTACAATAGACTTGCTGTGATTCTAGCAATGGAAGAAATTACAGCATTGATGTGGAGGCAGTGGCCACTGGAGGCTCTGGGGGTAGGGGGAGGGAAAGACAGGTATAATGAGGGGGATTTTTTTGGGACTTGGGAATCACCCTGAATGGCACTGCAATGACAGATATATGTCATTATATATCTTCCCATAGCCTGCAGAATTGTGTAGGAAAGAGTGTAAACTATAATGTGAACTATGGTCCATGCTCAATGGCAATGCCCAGGATGCATTTATCAGTTGCAATGAATGTGCCACACTAATGAAGGATGTTGTTTATCTGGGAGGGTGTGGGACGTGTGGGGAGCGGGGCATATGGGAATCCCTATATTTTTTGTGTAACATTTGTGTAATCTAAGTATCTTTTAAAAAATAAGAAAATATATATATTTTAAAAAGTGTACAGCAGCCATCTCTTGAGGTCAAATCTGGTACTCAGATATGCAAGAAGTCTTCAAGACATGTAGCTTGTTGGCCTTGTTCCACACTGTCGTATTATCTGATCATGTGTGAATTTCACAAAAGATTCATTTTGTTCTGCTAGTTTGGTATTGAGGATTTGCTCATACTTCTCCCAAATTTTATCTTTATAGTTTTTTTTTCCCCTCTGAGATGGCTCCCTCATCTGTCTGCTCGTTGTCTGCTCATTGTCTCTGCTCATTGTGTCTGCTTGTTGTGTCTGCTCATTGTGTCCACTTGTTGTCTGCTCGTCTTCATTAGGAGGCACCAGGAACCGAACCTGAGACCTCCCATGCAGGAGGCGGGTGCCCAACTTCTTGAGCCACATCCACTCCTCTTCATCATGTTTTAAAAGATGTTAACATATTATTCCAACTTGACGGAGGGTAAGTTGGAATAATATGTGAGCATCTCTTAAAAGATGATGAAGATAATCTTTTAAGACTTGACTAGGTGCCATGAGTGCTGAGGAGTAAGGATGATTTTCCGAAGTAAAAGCTTCACTCTGATTAAGAAAAACATCTAAATGTCTCCATTTCTGGTAACAGCTCTATTCTTATTATATGTTCTGGAAAACTTGCTCTGGAGTTGGAAAGCATCTCTTGCTACCCGGCGGGGCAGGTTGCTACAGAGTAGGCTGTGGGATTTGTGACTGAAGCGGCGGCAGCTCGGCATCCAGAGGCCTAAGGCCTGGAGTGGGCCTGGACAGGGGGTGCAGTGCCGCCACTTCATGGAGCCGGGGCTCAGTAGCACCACCTTAAACTCCATCCGCACGTCAACATCACCCTGCACACCAGGCCACTGAGGGGCCAGGGACCATAAACAGACGTGGTGGTAACTGCGGCCTACCTATCCCATATGTTTTGATACGTTGTCCTCTCATTTTCATTGTCTCAAGATACTTACTGATTTCCCTTCAATTTCTTCTCTGATCCACTGATTGTTTAAAAGTGTGTTAACTTCCATATATTTGTGAATTTTCCAGTTCTCTGCCTGTTATTGATTTCCAGCTTCATTCCATTATGGTCAGAGAAAATGCTTTGTATAATTTCAATATTTTTAAATTTATTGAGACTTGTTTTGTCACCCAATATGTGGTCTACCCTGGAGAATGATCCATGTGCACTTGAAAAGAATGTATAGGCTGTTGTTTTCGGGTGCAATGTTTCGTTATGTCTGTTAGGTCTAGTTCATTTATCATATCATCCAAGCTCTCTGTTTCCTTATTGATCTGTCTAGATGTTCTATCTCTTGGTGAGAGTTGTATATTGAAGTCTCCCACTATTATTGTAGAGGTGTCTATTTCTCCCTTCAGTTTTGCCAGTGTTTGCCTTATATATTTTGGGGCACCATTGTTAGGTGCATAAATATTTATGATTATTATTTCTTTTTGGTGGATTGCCCCTTTTATTAATATATAGTGTCCTTCTTTGCTGCTTATAACAGTTTTTGACTTAAAGTCTATTTTATCTGATATTAGTATAGCTGCCCTAGCTCTTCTTTGGTTACCATTTGCATGGAATACCTTTTTCCATCCTTTCACTTTCAACCTATTTGTGTCTTTGGGTCTAAGGTAAGTCTCTTGTGAAAAACATGTAGTTGGATGAATCATGCTTTTTTATCCATTCTGCCAATCTGGGTCTTCTGATTGGGGAGTTTAATCCATTAAAATTTGGTGTTATTACTATAAAGGCAGCACTTACTTCAGCCATTTGGTCCTTTGGTTTTTATAGGTCATATCTTTTTGAGTCTCTCTTGTCCTTCACTGCAGTCTCCTTTTCTGTATAGTTGATCTTTTGTGATGTATCTGATTCCTTTCTCATTTCTGTTTCCATATATTTTAAAAATACTTTCTTTGTGGTTACCCTGGGGTTTATATTACACAACCTACATCTATAACCTACTAATTTGAAAAGATA
Source organism: Cabassous unicinctus (assembly GCA_029593785.1). Lineage (NCBI taxonomy): Eukaryota > Metazoa > Chordata > Mammalia > Cingulata > Chlamyphoridae > Cabassous > Cabassous unicinctus. The sequence continues at coordinate 9,025 of JAQZBX010070693.1, forward strand.
CCAACTTAGCTTTAATAGCCTACACGTTCTGTGCTCCTATATCCCTCTGTTTCCCCTTTTAATGCTATTTTTTCCCACTTTATCACTTTATAATTTGCGTGTCCATTATCAGGAAATATGCCTTTCTAGTTCAATTTTATTATGGCTTTTATAGGAATTAAAGAGTAGAGCTGTATATCAAGAATACAATGCTATTGGGTTTTGCATTTACCTTTTTAGTTACTCTTACTGAAGATCTTCATTTCATCACATTACTCAAGCCTCTCTTTCTTCTCTTTTCCTTTAGCCTACAGAACTCCCATTAGTAATTCATGAAGGGTAGGTATCTTGTTGAAGAACTCTTACCAGTTTCTGTTTACCTGTGAATATTTTAAACTCTCCCTCATTTTTGAAGGACAATTTTGCTGGATAAAGAATTTTTGGCTGGCAGTTTTTCTCTTTCAATACCTTGAATATATCATACCACTGCCTTCTTGCCACCATGGTTTCTGATGAGAAATTGGCACTTAGTCTTATCGAGGATCCCTTGTATGGGATGAATCGCTTTTTTCTTGCTGCTTTCAAAGTTCTCTATATTTGGCTTTGACATTCTAATTAGTATGTGACTTAGAGTAGGTCTGTTAAGATTTATTTTGTTTGGAGTATGTTGTGCTTCTTGGTAATGTATATTTATGTTTTTCAAAAAAGATGGGAAACTTTGCGCCATTATTTCCTCAAATATTCTTTCTGCCCCTTTACCCTTCTCTTTTCCTTCTGGGACACCCATGACACATACGTTTGTACATGTCATGCTGTTACTTAAATCCCTAAGACACTGCTCATTTTTTTCTATTCTTTTCTCTATTTGTTCTTCTGACTGTATTATTTCAATTGTCCTGTCTTCTAGTTCATTGATTCTTTCTTCTGCCTGTTCAAATATGGTCTGTATGCCTCTAGTGTATTTTAAATCTCTATTATTGTAACTTTCATCTCCATAATTTCTGTTATGTTTCTTTTTTTTCTTTCTATCTGGTTGCATCATTGTCTTTTTGATGCATCGCTTTGCCACGCAGGGGCTTGTGCCTCACCATGCTGTGCAGGTCTAGGACACCTTTTTTCTTTTTTTACCAGGAGGTCCCGGGGATCAAACCCGGGTCCTCCATATGGTAAACAGGAGCTCAAATGCTTGAGCCACAGCTGCTTCCCTGTTATGTTTCTTTTCATACTTTCAAATTCTTCTTTTTGCTCACACATTGTCTTCTTAATATTCTTCATCTCTTTATGCATATTTTCCTTCATCTTCTTAAATTGAATTAGGGGATTTTTTGAACTTCTTTGATTAGTTGTTCCAAATTCTGTGTGTCCTCTGAAGTTTTAATTTGTTTCCTTGACTGAGTCATATCTTCCTGTTTCTTAGTATGGCTTGTAATTTTTTGCTGATATCTAGGTATCTGGTTATCTTGATGAGTTAACTCTGAAGGTCAGTTTCTCTTTCTTATCTAGGGTTTTATTATTGATTGGCCTTGTGTTAAGGCTCTTTCTTTGATGCTTGGTTCAATTTATTCTAGACCTTTAGAGTAGCCTGTGTTTAACTGTTCAGATTCTCTCAGCTCTTCTTCATCTGATTCTTGCCCTGGATATGCAGTACAATTTTTAAGATTACAATTTTTGTGAAAATTATTTTACCTCCAGGAGAAAGTTTCATCTTCTCTGTTCCTTCTCCAGGAATTTTGATCTGTTCTGTTTGTTTTTGTATAGAATTTTCTCCCCAGCTCCTGTGATTTGTTTAAATTCTCTCCCTCACTCAGTACCCCCTTTTCCTTGCACTTTTCAACTCTGGAACCCATTCTGTCTTAACAGGAGTTCAGTTTAAACCACTCCCCCCCTTATATTCCATAAGGCTTTCCTGCCTCTGGTTTCTTCCCTGTTAGGATATCGCTGCCTTGGGGAGCCAGATGGGGTCAATCTAGAAAGACGGATCTCACCAGAAAAGTCCATTTTGTGCTTAAGTGGTCCAGCCAACAGAAACTGAATTGAGTGCTTGCACCTCTTTCCAACATTTCTGCTGTGGTCTCTCTCTCTCTCTCCACCCCCAACACAAGGAGGTCCTTATGTATACAACACAACTTAGCAGCTTGTGTTCCACCCTGGGTCTCTGTGATCTTGGGTCCCTGTGCCTGGATATGCATGGGGTTCTAACCTGCTGCTGTGAGTGTCTCTATAGCAGACACTCTTAATAAGGGGTCTGCGAGCTTGAACTGAAATTTAAAAAAACATTATTCTTGTGCAGACATGTTGGTGCAGGTGTGATATATTTATTAAATAATACACAGTATAGTGTGGACTTAGTAAGGGGTCCATGGTTTTCACCTGACTGGCAAAGGGGTCCGTGGAACAAAAAAGGTTAAGAACCCCTGCTCCACAGTATGCATCTGTGCCTGGAGGGACCAGGTCATGCTGTCTCTGTGAGACTCCCAAACTGTGAGGGACTGAGTGAGGGGAAGAGATCCAGACTAGAAGGTCTGGGACAGAAATGTCCTATCTGATCTTGGAGGTTAGTTTTCTTTTTCTTTGATTCAGCATTTGGAGAGTCCTTCTCCAATCTCTCTCGTCCTTCAGAGGTCTCAGCAAGTGGGATTTGTTCTTTTATTAGTTGGTTCTGAGGGAAGATTTTTCCAGGAGATGTCTTATGTCATCACGTTTATGCCATCACTCCTCCCCAGTTGGGTTTTGACTGTCCTTATTTGCCTATCCACCACTCCAGAACCTGTTCTTATTCTCTATCACCCCCTTGGAAGTGGTACTTCAAACAAGCCCTTACTTCTCATCTTCTTTCACCCAAGGCTCAGGCTTTGATTCCCTCTGCCTCATGCTCAGCTCTGACCCCTGACTGCCTTGGAGGGGATGCCAGCAGCCATATATCACCCAAATCACAAGTAATTTATTGAACATCAAGTTATTATTGAGTATAACAATATTAACTCCTTTCATTGATGTGGCTCTACATAGGTAACAGAGCACTTTCCTACTTCTCTTTTGTTTCTACAGATCCACACTTGGAGGTTGACAGGATAAGACATATTCATATTCCCTTTTGGTGGAAGAAACTGAAGTGCCCAGGATAAAATATAGAATGGGCCTAAGATCCAGATACTAGGCATCCAGGACCATGCTTATTTCCTCTTCCCTGCTGTGTGCTCAGTACTGGGCTACACCACTAGGAGACATGGTGTAAATGCATGGCCCCTTCACTGTGGCTGTTAACAACTGGCAACTCTAAATGTGCTCACCCCAAAGATTGAGAACACCCAAAGATTCTAATTTCTTAATCCATTATTATGAAGCTAGAATGGTGCAAGATATCCTTAAGACTATGTCACCCCTAAACCTGACCTTTTTATCTTTCCACCCCAATCTGATCCTACCATGGTTTCCCCTCTGTGAATGTGACCATTATCCACCTATCATTTGAGCCAGAATTTGGGACTCATTCTCCACTTCTTCCATTCTCTCATCCTCCACATCTCATTTAGTCACTCATTCATGGTCATTCAAGACCATTTTACTTCCTTACCATCTCTAATCCACCCCCCACTTTCTATCCCCATCACCCCTACCTCAATTCAGAGCCTTACCAGTTTTTTTCTGAACTATAGACCAATTGATTTCCCTTCCTCTAATATTACATTTTTCCGAGTTCATTCTCCACGCTATTGCTGGAGGGACCTTTCTAAACTATATTTGATCATGACTTACCTTATCCAATACTCCTTATTGCATACAGGACAAAAGCAAACTCTTTAGCTAGACATACACATCTTTTCATGCTATGATTCCTACTTACCCCCCTCTCATTTTTCACCTTAACCTACTTCATCATTCAAACGAGGCAGAACTGGCCACTGCTTCATTTGTGCTGCCACTGTACCTCAAATGTACACCTATCATCAGCTAGAGCTTTTTATCACATGAGTTTGTTCACACCACAAGGATGAGGTGCTGTTTGAGGCAAATGGACTTACAATACCAGTGTCTACTCTGCTGAATTGCATGCAGAGAGAAGTCAATGTTTGTTGACAGAATGACTATGGGAAGGGAGCATCCATCAGGCTTTCCCTCCTCTCACCCATGGGCAGCCAGATCCTCTCGACTGCCCAAGGCTCATCTTCATAGATATAGCCAATCATTTCTCCTGGGACCCAAGGCATGGCAAAGGTCAGTCCTCAGACCCTTATCTCCCCAGTCCCTTCTTAGCCTTTCCCAGGAAAGCCCTGGAGCCACCAGGAGTCCAGAATCTCCTGGGTACCCCTAACCTCCTTTCCCTCTCTCCAGAGTCCATCTAACCACGGTACCTCTCTGCTTATTTATCTGCATCAAAGCCTGTGCTCTCTGCAGGCTGGGAGATTGCTTTTTGTGTAATGGGTCTTTGAAGAAAGTAGCAGCTGGGAAGCTAATTCATACCTGTCAGTGAATTCTATCTAATGGGAGATTTAGTCCTAAATCTCTCAGTGACCAGCTCTCTTGGATTCCTCTTTCTGCGTGTTTCCTATTCATTTATCCCCATGACCCGAGCATGCATATATAATCCTCCTAGGAATGCTGTCTCTTCTCTGCTTCTCTTTCCCAATGTGAGTCCACAAACAGGACTTCAAAGGCACCCAGCAGCTGGGACTATCTTCATTTTGTATTTAGAAGACAGTTCTGTCCCTCTGGGCACTAAATAAGTAGTTATTAACTGTGTAGCAGAAACTCAGTGGGGCAAACTGACATAAGAAATGGACACTTTGCGTTCTCCCCTTAGGCTGGGGAGAGCTGCTTCTTTTCTCCTGGCTAGCTTCCTTTCTCAGGCATCGATTCCTCATCTCTGATGTCCTTTCCCCGAGGATCCACTGGTCAGGTTTCCTGTCTACCCATCAGAAGTTCAGCATCTCTCTCTCCCCAAGTCCCATCTCATCAGTCTCAGGCATGTAGAGTCCCAAGGCACCCCACTGTCCTCACTGCAGGGCAAGAGGATTTGAGGAAGCATTAGGCAAATAGGAGTCCAGCCTTCTTCTGAACAGGGGGACACGGAGAAGTTTTGGAAGATGAGTGACGCTGCCGACCAGCAGCCTTTGCCTGCTCCTTCTCTGCAGCAGGATCAAATGGTGGGTGGTACCTGGGAGCTGGGCATCTCGCTAACTCAGGCGTGCTCAAGGTTACTCAGGAGGTATGCGGCTGGGCCAGGACAGATCTCAGGCCACGAGGCTCTCAGATGGGTTTGCACAGGGGGAAGGGAGCACACATGACACGAGATTTTCAGACCTTGGTCATTTTTGCTAGCCTTGTTCATTCCTTTCTTCACTCAACAAAACTATGAGTATTCACTACTAGAGACAGAACAACAGGCAAACCCTGTCGCTGTCCTCTAGTAAATATAGTGGCCAGCAGGAGTAGGTGGGAGAGAGGCAAGTGAAGACTTGGCAAGGTGCTCTGGATACATATAACCTGGTCTTGTCTATCAGACTTTCTGCTGATTTTCCTAGGCTCAGAGTTGACTGTAAGCTGAGTCCTGAAAGATAAGCAGAAGCTAGTTGGTTGAAGAGGTGGAAAGAGGAGCTCCCCAGACAGAAGAATAAAGTATGTGCAGAGGCCCAGAGGAGCGAGGGCATATGATAAACTCAGGGAACTGCAAGACATTCGGTGTGATTGGGGTGTGCAGTGCGTGATGGGGAATGGGAAGGCTAACCGAGAGGTAAGCTCATCAGAGGCTTTATAAGTCATTATGTTAAGGAGTAATGGGGAGCCACTGAAGGGTTTTAAGCAAGAGAGTGACGTGATCGGAAATGGCTTTTGAAAGATCTTACCTCTTGGCCAAAATAAAATCAGCTTTGAAATTCACAGGGGAGCTGTCTACCATGTGGGTTATGGCAGGAGGGCTTTAGCGGGATGGGCAAGCATCCTGCTTACCACTGGGCTGTGAATGTGGGCTGTCAGCACCACAAAGACAGGGCTGGGGAAGCCTCAGCTGGTGATTAATTGAGCTGTTGATGCCTTTGACACTGAGTGGAGCCTGATGCTGGGGATGGAGGAGCACGATTGCTTAATAATAACAGCACTTGCTACTCCTAATGGTGCTTGTAATACAATAGCACTTATAATGTAATAATAATAATAATGCGATTTGCCAGAATGTCTTTTCTTCTCAGTCTCCCTATGCTTTCAAACATTCATTAAATCCTAAACACTCTTCTCAGCAGGGCCTGAATTCCTCAGGTCCAGGAGTCTTCCTGGTAGCGGCAGCAGTCCCAGGTGGCCTCAGTTTCCCCCTTCACCCTGGCTTTCAGTCTTCTCTCAGGAGCTTGTTCACGGACACCATCAGGAGCCCGGGG
>JAQZBX010070695.1:0-15365 GCA_029593785.1 Cabassous unicinctus
TCTCCTGTAGATCTGGTCATTTGGTAACATACTCTTTCAGTTTTTATTAATCTTTGAAGATTGTAAATGCACACTCATTTTTGAAGGACAGTTATGCTGGATAAAGAATTCCTGACTGGCAATTTTTCTCTTTCAGTATCTTAAATACATTATACTGCTTTTTTCTCACCTCCATGGTTTCTGATGAGAAATCAGTACTTAATCTTATTAAGGTTCCCTTTTATTTGGTACATTGCTTTTCTCTTGTTACTTTCAGAATCTCCTTTTAATTTCTGATATTTTCATTCTGAATAGGTATCTGAGAGTAGGTCTATTAAGATTTATACTGTTTGGGGTGCATTGTCCTTCTTGGATATTGATATTAATGTCTTTCACAAAGCCTGGAAAGTTTTCAGTAGTTATTTCCTCAAATATTCTTCCTGGCCCTTTTTCTATCTCCATAACATAGATATTTGTGCACTTCATGTTCTCATTCAATTCCCTGAGACCCTGTTCTATGTTTCCCATTCTTCTCTCTTTCTGTTCTCCTGTCTTTTCAAGTACAGATGTTCTTTGCTTGATGTCAGCTAATTGTTCTTCTGTCATTTCAAATTTTTTTTGTTTTATGTTCTAATGTATTTTTTCAAAATCAAATTTTACATAAATTAAAAATTTATTTCAGAGTTATCAATTTTCATGCACATTTTACAGAATGATCATTAACATCACTATTAAATTAATACTTTGGTGAGATAGTTTAATAAAAATGTTTCTGAATTATGACAACACTGAAGAATAAAACAGCAACAGAAGTTAGCACATCAGTCACAAAATTTTCAAATCCACACAAAAAATTTACAAGAGAGTGGCAAGCAATGAAGTTAAATTTTAATTGCTATTTAAAGAGTACCATATATAGTAAAAACACAGCCCCCATTTTACTGTTCAATAGTCTTTTGAAATTCTGATATTCCTGACAATTTTTAAAATATTAAGAGAACTGCCTACAACTTTCAAATCTTTATTTGTATTATTTTAAAGATGACTTAATCCTGATTTAAATTCCCATAAAATGTGCCAGCATTATACTACAGAGACAGTACTTACTTTGCCAGGGTTTTTTCAATATTAGAGTAAGTTTATTAAATAAAGAATTGGTTTATTGATGCAAAAAATACACAGTCTATAAAGCACTAAGAAATTTAATGTCTAAGTCATAGCAAATAGATGGCAATTCCACATTCAGGGTCAACAGAATGCTTGAGGGAGACTGCTACAGAATAGACTTCCACATCAGAGAAGGCATCAATTAAATAACACCAGTTTCCCAACAACACAATTAAAATTTCAGTTATGATAGCATATTAAACGTGAGTAATTGCAAAAAGTACATACTTCTGTAAAAACAGGCAGTCATTGTTCCTTGGATAGAATGAAAGAAGAGCATTTTCCTATACAACAAGCTTTATCAACTTGAGCTGTCTTGACTCCTACTGAATGCATCACTGTGCTTAGCACCCCATCCATCTTGGCTCTGTAAGACTTGAATATTTCAGTATATCTTTGTCCTCTGGTTTCACTCTCCTTTTTCAGGGCCATTTGGTATACTTCTGATCTGAGTTCAACAAAAGCCTCACCAATCTATCTGCCCTCCATGTTGTAGATGAAATGAAAGCCTGATGCTGTTTTGAATTTTGCAGTTGGAGAGGAAATTCTGCACACCTCAATAGAGGAAGACCAGGGCAAGCCATGGAGCTTGACCATGAATAGTTCACCTCCTTCAGGACCCAGCATCATGGAGACTTGACAAGACAGGCATCAAAGCAGCTCAATATGCAGGTTTTTCTGGCCCATGGAGGTCTTTGCTTATATTTCTGCTTTCAGTAAACATTTGATTGTATAGCTCATGGGCATTGACTTCTGTGGATATTGAGAGGTTTCAGGTCTTCCCATCTCTTGAGTGTGTATTCTCACAATTCACACTGCAGGGCAACCTAACAGGCCCCATTCTGGTGTCCAGTCTGCTGAACATCTCTTGATGTAGGCCAGGCCTGGGAGGGATTCCTTGAGAACTCCCATGTCAGGCTTTGCATGTAGTGAGACTGGATCACTGCTCTTTCATCCTGATGGCCTTTGGGATTTCCTTTCTCACCCATGGGATCCACATCTCCACACTCTTGCTCACCACATCTGTACCAAGAGGGGGCAGGAATTTGCAGGGTCTAATGTATTTTTAACTTCATCCATTGTTTCTTTTATTCCCCTAAGCTCTGTTACACATCTTTGGAGGCTCTCAAATTGTTCTATATGCTCATCCATTATCTTAATATCCTTTATTTCTTTTGTCATATTTTTCTTCAACTCCTTCAATTTATATAAGTGAATTGTGTGGTTATAATTGATTAGCTGTCTTAAATATTGTGTCTCATCAGAATTTTTTATTTGTTCCTTTGGCTGGGCCATTTTTCCTGTTTCCTAATATGGTTTGTAATATTTTGTTCATGTCCAGGAATCTGATTATGTTGGTGAATTTACTCTCATGGTCAGAGTAAATTTGCTCTCTTATCTAGTGGTTTTGTTTCACAGCTCTTCATTGATTTTTGTTTCAACTTATTCTAAGCCATTAAAATTTCCCAGCTTAAGTTATCAGAATAGGGCCTAGATTCCACTAACAGTGCACAGATCCAATCCAAGGGGTCTGGAAAGAGAGACGCCAAATAGTATTTTTTCTCCGTGCAATTTCCTGTCCTGGCAGCACATGATGCTCTTTGGCAAATCTTACCATGGAAGTGTCTTTTTCAACCTCCATTTGACCATTATTCAGGTCTGGCCAGAGTCAAGATTTAAATTGGTCTCTGCTGGTCAAACTCACTGAAGAGAAATCACTCTCTGCAATCTGCTGCTAAAGGAAGATGTCTATTCCCTCTTCAGTTGGCTGCAGTTAGCCATGGGTTTTATCCAGGCTGTTCACCTTGAAGTTGGGGGATGGGTGACATTCCTATCTATGGGGGCTAGTAACTTAGGTTTTTCATTTTGAGTTCTTCATCTCTCAATCCTCACCCTCCTGGACAATGCACAGCACTCTCTTGGTCTGTAGATCCCCAAAGCAGCTTCTTTTGAGGCTTTTTGTCTTTCCTCCATTGCTTTTGTGAGAGATGAACTGTGCATACCTAATCCAATGCCATCTTCCCAGACATCCCCTCTGATTTTCATCTACTTTTCTTAACTTTTATCAGTGTTCACTGCCTCCATTATAGGGTAGATGTTTGTCATTTATTCTTCCCCTCATATCCTAAAAAGAAACAATAATTTTAGCAATTCATTTAAATCTACATTCACAGATAAGATTCAACCTTGTTAACATGTCAATTACCCAACTGATACAAATAAATCATGTCAAAATTCCAAACAACTTTCTAGAGGAATATCAGAACCCAGCTTTAAAAGTTATGTGAAAGAAAAAGGCCCAAGTGTAGTGTCATTGAATTACAAGTTCCAGCTGCCAAATGGGAAAATTTCGCCCCCTGGGACACTTTGGAACCTTGTGATCAGAGTCTGACAGGCAAAAACAGGAGGCAGCATCTTGGAAGGTTAATTCATCCTGATTATCAGGATGAGAGGGAATCAGGTGTTTTGTTATATATTAAAGAGCAGTAGGAATATTAGCATCCACTTATGTGGACATCTCTTAACAGCCCCTCTCCAAATATGTTAATAAATTGACAAGGGCAATACCTGTCTGAGAAGAGCATGGTAAAAATGATATTGGACACCTCAGAGCTCATCATCTGAGAGTTAAGGGAAGGAGGAGTGACTAACACTGGAGTGACCACTTTGCCCTGTCTGACGGAGATGAGAGTCCATCATAAGTACTGGTATTGTTCTTGTGAACCACTCTTTTTTGAAGTTCAATTTCTGTACCACATCAGGATCTCTGAAGCACTTGACACCAGTGCAGACTTCTGGTATCCACTCAAAGCATAGAGGAGGGATCACTCAATGACCATTCTCATTTCTACATTCTCCAGGTGGATTCCTAACCTGTGAGATCTGTGGTGGTATTAGGAGCCTTAGAAGTCATGTGCTGCTTTTTCTCTGGGTCTTTCTCTCTGTTGGGTTGTGCTGTGGCTGCTTTAGTTTTAATTGCAACACACAGTCTGTATCATGGAATTATCATCATATTTTTTAAACAATTTAAGGGGGACAGGGGATGGAACCCAAGACCTCGTATGTGGGAAGCAGGTGCTCTAACCAATGAGCTACACTTGCTCCCCTATCATCACATTTTAGTCTCCAGACAACATCCTCTAAGTGAGAATCTCCCAGTATCTCCATTTTCTGACACATCCTGAGTCACACAGATTCCAGGGGCATTTAAGTGTTCAGACCCTGGTGTGAGATCCTGGAACTACATCCTATAGCTGTATCCCACTAGCTAGGACACCTTGCACAAATTATGTGGCTTCAACATTTACCATAAAACAGAATTGCTAAAGAAGTGCTGACACTTCTCTGAGTAGATACCCAGTAACCCGTTTGACCCTAATGCTCAGTTCATAGAAATTGAGGAGCTATCTTCACCCACTGTGATCCAGTAAGGGGAGCCTCCAGGAAGAAAGAAAGGGGGAGCAGAGACAAAGGCCTTAGCAAAAGGTCCTGCTTTTCCCAGGTACCTATGATACAGAGAAAAGGCCTAAGGATACCAATGGGACTAATTCATGCAGAGGTCTAATTTTAGTTCCTCATACATAGCAGCAGAGGCTGGGAAATGATACCTGTAAGTGGGAACACATCTCCCATTTGCTTTTACCTGGTCAGCTCTGTCCCTTTTTTCATCCTGAGACTGAGTTCCTCTTGAGGTCCAGTCCCATAAAATCTGAAGAGTAGGGTAGGAGAGAAAGGGGCTGGAAGTCAGATCCTCTCCAATCTTCCACAAGCCATCCCTTGGTTGTGAAGATTTAAGAGTCTAAAAATGGTTCTTTGACCAACATCTTGACTGAAGGAAAATATGTTTCACCTCAGAAATATTGGAGCATCTCACAAGTTGGGAGTGGGCTTTGTTTGAATTTTAATCAGTCCCATATCCCCTTATGGAATATAAAGGCAGCTCTCAGAAATGACCAGAATATGCAGGTCTTGATTTTCCCCATCTAGGCTTTTAGCAGGATTAATGGGTGATTGAAGCGAAGGGAGATTCTTCACATGCAGATTGAGATGACTGGGATGTAGTATACACAACAGACACTCTTTCTCTTTCTAGCCTACACAGGCTTTCATACTAGCATCTCATGGACACTGGCCCACACCAACGGAGTGGGTATTGGGTTGTCCTTCCCAAATCCATCATTATGACCAAGGGATATGCATAGAGGCTGGGCAGAGAATAAGACCTCTTTGAGTGTTTGGCAAAGCTTTACAATTGGGCCAAGGAAATGGCGGAGATTGGGTGAAGCAGTGCTGTGCTCTTGTCACCACATCAGGCTGTGACCCAGGACCAATACCTGGAGCAAAAGTAGAGGCAGCCAGACTGCCAAAGGGGAGGTGTAGGATGGACTGGAAGAGGGAGGACAGTCCTAGCTGCACAATGGTCATGGTCCTGTATAACAACCTTGGAGTCTTTTTTCATTTATCCACATGTCTCTCACTGTGTCAATTACTTTCTAATTTTCCCCTGTTCCCCTATCATCTCAAGTTGATCCCACTGTGTTCAATTTTTTAAAATCAGCCAACACCTGCACTGGGAAACATAAGTAAATAAGGATGGTGCACAGTGAGGATGGCAGACTGTGGTGGTGACCTAGGGTTGGAAACAGGGTTCAAGATCACATGAGCATTTGCCTGAGGAAGTTCTCACCAGATTATCCTTTCCATCCTGCAATGAGCAAAGCTAAAACATCAAAATAAAGTTCTCAGAGGAGACATTGTCTGGTCTTTCCATCTCCCCAAACATACCAGAGTAAGGAGTTGTACAGTCCTTGAGGAACAAATTAAAAAGAGATACTAAACAGAAAGAAAATCATAGGTCAAATTTCTGATTATTGAAAAATGTAATTTTAAATTTGACAAAGAGATACATGGAGCCAGAAAAAAATCTTAATTTTTCCAACCTCCTCAGATAGGATTTTCATCAGATTCCAGGGACTCCAAAAATTGACTTGTTGCCAGTAGTAGAACCACACCCCCCTCAATAGACTGAAGCACCTGGGATGATATATTGATTATTGCCCAATATTTTGCCTTTAGCTAAATGCAAGACACTCATTATGCTTTCAACAAATTCCTATGGAATGAAAGATATTTTGGATAAGTAAAAGGACTATGAAATGAAAATGAGACAGACAACAGGCAAAAAGTGACATTTGATCCAGCAAGGATTCTGCAGGAAGTATAGTTGCTGTCTGACCCCCTTCCAAAAAGAGCTTGTGAAAGACAAGATGGTAGGTAGACTTATAAAAAGACCACCAAAAATCCTGGCTGCCTGGGATTATCCTGGTGTAATCACTTCCCCTTGACTGAGGGCTGGACCTACTGAATAGCTTCTATTGTATACAATGCAGCAAAAGTAATGCTTAATAACTTCCTAGGTTGGGTTAAAAAAGACTGAATTCCAACATGATAGCAAACCTTATTGCCTTCTCAATTTGTAAGAGTTGATGAAGGGAACATTCATTTGGAAGGTCCCAGTTGGCAAGGAAACGAGAACACCAGCCAACAGTCAGGGACCAAGTTCTTCTGTCCAACAGTTTCTTTCTGAGAAACTAAATGTTGCTAAACAACAGATGAAACAGCTTGGAATTAGATCCTCCTCAAGCCAAGCCTTCAGATGGGACTACATTTCCTTTGACATATGGCTCTCCTAACACATTGAACTTATCTTTGTATTTTTACTTTACACTTGCTAACACAATGTATAATTAAACAGTTGTTTGGATGTTTAGCTATTAAAGTCAGGAAGGGAAGGACATGTATTTTTTCTAAAAACTGCATATCTAACCACTAGTAAAATGTCTGTCAGTGCTCAATAGAATCTGAGAAACAGATTTTAAACATCATTATATTTGAATATAAAGACATATTTACATTTATTTGCAAAGACAGAGAAACATATAAGAGAATAATAATATTGAGGTTCATTACCAAAAATTCTTGCTACTAAAATTCAACAGTACACATTTTTATTTTAAATTTCATTAAACTATTAAAATAGAAAAAAAATGAAATTTTCTCTTTGGAAACAAATGTCTGTACACCAAATTTAAATATATTGCTTTATTTTTTTTACAAAATAAACAAATGTCTGTACCCCAAATTTAAATATATTGCTTTATTTTTTTACAAGTATTTTCTTTTTATTTCTCTAAGGAGATGTCCTAAGACCTTTAAATATTAAATTTAAAAACTAGTTGAAACACTCTTTCAAATCAGTATATAACCAAAGATACCCTTTAAATAATCAAATCAGTAATGAATCTGAATATTTCATTCTTTTGAATGTCTAATATTTGAGATTTGCAGGATTTTATAATCTTAATGACATTAAATAATTCTGACTCAAAGAGATCTGTGTTCTATATTAGTTTTATTCCTTGATAGTAAAGTATATGCACATTAGATGCTTGGAAAAGAGCTTTCCATTAAATATGTATTGGCAGCATAACTATATGTACTTATATGGAGCAACACTGATGTTCCCAAACTGAGAGAATGTTGGTAGTTTTACAAGCCTTCAGCAGGACTGATTCTCTCTCAGGAAGTTTTCTAAAATATTGCCCCCTCAACAAGAATCTACAGAACAGTGATACTTGTGGGAAAAGGAATGAGGTTTGCTTTTTGGTATTTTAGAGAAATTGCAGAATGAAAAGATATAATGTATTTTCATTATCTGTATACACATGTTTTACCTAATTAAGGGAAATTTTTTCTTTCATCATACCTTGATTAGATTTTTCTTCATTGGCTTTTAAGGTAAACAGGGTGCACCCTCTTTATGCATGGCTGATGAAGTTATTAGCAGCATAAAGAGTCACTATCAATAGTGATTTTTCTAGAGCAAGAAACAGGCTTGACAACAAAAGTGTCCATGAACCAATGAACGGATAAATAAAATGTGGTATATACTGTGGTGTGTATATACAATGGAATATTATTCAGCTGTAAAAAGTAATGAAATCCTGATACTTGTGACAACATGGATGAACCTTGAAGACATCATTTGTTGAGTGACATAAGACAGGCACAAAAGAACAAGTACTGTATAAACTCCCTGAATTGAAACAATTAGAATAAACAAACTCATAGAGTCACAATCTGGAATATAGATTACTAGGTGTGGGTGCGGATAAGGAATGGGAAGTTAAGACTTAAAATGCATAAGGTTTCTATATGGAATGATGAAAATATTTTGGTAAATCATGGCTATTTATTAATAGTACAATTATAAAAATGTGCTATCATAAACTGTAACAAATATTCCACACCAATGCAAGTTGTTTGTGGGTGTTTTATGGAAAACTTGTATTTTATGCTTGATTGTTCTGTAAACCCACAACTTCTCTAGTAAAATAAAGAAAGAAACTCTGAGTTCTGGAATGTGGTGATACCCTTCTCAATAATGACTGGGTGTCTCTGTGTTTTCCATCTCTGAGTTCAGATGAATACTGTTGAGAATTTTCCCCAGGAGAAATGGACCTCTTTTATCTTGCAAACGAATTTTAATCTGAAGAAAATTGTGTGATCTCACTGCAGACATTCAGGGGCAAACTAAGGGCAGATTTGGTTATTGAGAAACAATTCCTCTGAAATTAACTCATATGAAATTGTTAGAGATGAACCACTCTTATTTTAAGATTCTGGGGTCTATTTTTCTTCAATTAGTTCCTTGGGGAAGATGGGATTCAATGAAATCAATGAATAAATAACCATAAAATAACAAAATACAAGTGTTGCCTGAAGATAAAGTAGTGTTCTCTTCAAGAGACCTTGGCCAGAGAAGCGAAAGTCTAACATAGGTGGGAGTTCAGAAAAAGGAGAAATTCAGAGCAAATATTTAAGCTGACACTGAAGGAAAATGAATAAAATGTGGACATATGTGTGTGTGTGATTGAGAGGTGATGAGGATGACAATAATACTCAGTGCAGAGAAAATAATAAAGCTCCATTGGGTTTCTGTGGTGCTGAAAGGGGGTTGTAAGAATTAATTCCTGGATGCCTAATGGGGCCATTAAGATTTGGAAATTGGAGAAGATAAAATTTTCACTTGTTTGCAGGAAGGTAATGCATTCAAACTGAGATATATTTCAACTTAGGTGCCAGTAACACTTGGAGAAATATAAATAAAAACAAAATCATCTCCCAAACCAAGAAACCTCTCTACAAAGGTAGAAGAGAAAAGAAAACAATTTTAGCATTGAATAAACATTAAAGCAAAATGTTATGCATCACAGGCAATCTGCAAAGAGATGCTAAGACAGAAAGAATCTCAAGTTTTTAATGTGACTAAGCAGATAAAACCCATTTCATAAACATGCTCAAGTTAAATCTCATATCTTCATGACCAGAGGTAGGTTTACATTTGGAGCAAGGAACACACACCCTAATCTCCCACCTCCCGAAATTATGCTCATCTCTTATCAGTTAATTGAGAAAATTTTTCTTTGATTACAATTCAAAGAAATGGCTTCCTTTCTTTCTTACCTTGTGTGGTAAAATTTGCAAGAATCTTATTTAAACTTGTACACACATTTCAAATATATGCACTTCAGAAAGACAAGTAAAGTGGTATTACTTACAACTATGGGTTTTCTAAAGTAAATACTCAGAAAGATGGGAGGCAGAAGGTTGTCTCTTCCCTTGTGTTCAACAGGAACTTTCTCATTTTTTAATTTGTATTTGCCCTTACATAACACACAAGCTTAGAGAGTTAAAAGCTCAAAAATGAGATCCAGATGATAGTATGGTCATTGTCATTGTAGGGACAGAAATGAAGGAGATGTCATCAAAGAAATGGGTCAAACAGTAATACAGTGTATGATATGAGAGAAAAGATGATTAAATAATATTATTTGAGGACTGTTTTAGTTTCTTTGGCTGTTCAAGCAAATACCATGCAAAGGAAATGGCTTAAATTTTTTAGCTCATGGTTTTGAGGCTAGGAGAAAATTCAGATCAAGGCACCATCAAGGGGATGCTTTCTTCTAGAAGACTGGCATTGTGAGCCTGCCTTCTGGTGATCCTTGGCCCTTAGCTTGTCACATGGTAATGCACATTGCAGTCTCTAGGTCTCTTCCTTCTCTTCCCATTCTGTTGATGTTCAGCTTCTGGCTGCTGCTTCTGTGGTTTTCTTTCTATCTGATTTTCATTTTCTTACAAAGGACTCCTATAATAGGATTAAGACCCATCCTGATTGAGGTGGGCCAAACTTTAATTGAAGTACTCTCATCAAAAGATTCTCATGGGGAGCAGATGTGGCTTAGGTGGTTGAGTACATGGGAGGTCACAGATTTTGTCCTGGTGCCTCCTAAAAACAAAAACTACCCAAACAGCAAGCAAAACAAGCAAATGAAAAAAAAAAACAACTCACAGGAACCAATGTGGCTCAGTGGTTCAGCACCAGTTTCCCACATATGAGGTGCAGGTTTAAATCCCTGGCCCCAGTACCTAAAAAAAAAAAAGGTTCTCCTATCCTGGGAGGATAGAGGTTGTGGCCATTCCAATTGCCAAGGAATCATGAAAATTTGTTGCTGGTAAGAGGACAGAAATTTAAACAACAGGCAGAGAGACAAGCTTTGTTAAAGGCAGCATCTGGCCCCTTAGGAGTAAGGAATTGTCCCAATGTAAATGGAGTGAGAAGTCTCACAGGAGATGGGTCCTTCATTTATCTGTATAGTTGTAAACTGTGATCTTCTGTCAAGATTGTTTTGAGAATTAATGATCATAGTAACAATCTAATATTTAAGTGAAATATTCTAAGCATTTCTGTATTAATATTCTTACAAACTCTCTCAAGAGGACACCGTTACCATCAGTCCCAATTTCTGAAGGGTAAATGGAGGCGCAGGGAGAATAAGTGAATTGCCCTAAGTGGTTCATCTATGAAGGGACAAAGCTAGTGCTGAAATCCTGGCCATGTAGCTGTAATTACTGAATTGTATAGCATTATGCCTGGAAGAGCCATCCCATCTTTTCCCTTACTGAGAAGGACCCTGGAGAGAAACCTCTAACATGACTTAGGTGGCCAAGTTAGATTCATTTACACTTGAAGGCTGAGAATTTCAAAACCCTTCTTTGCATCAATAGAAGTGACCTTTTATATTCTTATCTTAAAAAGGTAAACACTCCTGTTATAAACATTATTCAGTCCTTTTATTTCAAAATATATACACATATATATTTATACATATATAGTTATACAAATATATACACATATATTTATTCACTTATATATTGATTGATAGATATATACACCCAGTATACATATATATAAACACATATACACATATATATTAATTTTTTCAACTTCCCACATAGTTCTCCAGTGCCAGGTCTGTCCAATGCTCTGGAAAATCAGCTATGAAGTGTAGTTATCAAGAACAATCATGAGTCTTCATATCATGAGGAAGAGCACAGAGCAGGTCTCTTAGTTACAATGCCCAATGCCTTATCTCATGTTTAACCAAACCCCTATTGACTCAACTCTGAAAGCCGTGGTGGTGTTTTCAAAGGGCATTCATATTGTACATGCAGTATATCCTGTACATTATGGTACATGTAGGTGCTCCTGATTTGGAAAACACAAGTATCTTTGGAATAATCTGTTCCAAAAAAACTATGACATTCATGTATATAAAATCATAGCTGGCATCCTATTTTCCCATCCCTCTGACTTGGGTACCTGCAGGACCATATTTTGTGGCCCCTTCTCTGGCTTCTTTCTAGGGACTTGTAAGGCCCCAGGTTCCAAATCATGGGGTTTTCATATCTTCTCCACCCTTCAACTCCACCTCTCACCTCAGCCTCCCCAACATTTTTTCTCAAAATCAGGGTATAAATATCCATAAGTAGAATTCTATGGGAGGGATTTCCCACAATATATCAGGTTAACAACAGTAGGGGATCTGAGAACACTCAACAGTCAGGGATATTCAGTCCCTCATTTTTTCTAACCTAGAAAACACCATCAAACTGTTTGATAATCACTAGATGAAGGGAGACTATTTACATTTTGTTTTCCTTGGGAGGGGCCAACTCAAAGGGATGCTAAATCCCAGAATCCTCAGGTTTAGGGAATGATATATTGATTAAAGTAGACTTACTGTTATTCTACTATAGATTTAATGTGATCCTAGAAATGGAAGAACTTATATCATTGATGTAGAGGCATTGGATCCTGGAGGTTCTGAGGGGAGGGAGAGGGAAAAATAGGTATAATATGGGGGGTATTTTCAAGACTTGGGAATTGCCTGGAATAATATTACAATGACAGATTCAGACCATTATTTGTCTTGCCATAACCTACAAAATTGTGTGGGAGACAGTGTAAACTACAATGTAAACTATATTTCATGCTTAGTGGCAATGCTCCAAAAAATGTTCATCAATTGTGATGAATATACCACACAAATCAAGGAGAGTGCTAATGTGGGAAAATGTGGGAGGGGTAGGGAGCAGGGCACATGGCAATCCCCTATGTTTTTTCTGTAACATTTATGCAATCTAATTATCTTTTTAAAAAAATAAAAAAATATAATTATAAAAGGGATGCTAAACAGATCATCTTGCTATCCTAGGGTTCACAGTTAAAAGGTAGGTTTGGAGAGATAAGGACCAAACTTAGTAGAATCTGTTTTTGAGCCCTGGGTTATGACCCAAACATGCTCCTGCTGCAACACTGTTATATGTAAGATTTTTCTAATTAGTTTTCCATTTAAATCAGTCATTCCCACTCTCACAGATGCTTCCCAAATGAAGTCTAATTTCATACACCTATAGGAGTAACATAGAAAAGTGATTTCATTTGCCTTGTCATTACTACAAAGAGGAAGATGGAAAGCCATGGTTGAACCACACAAATCACAACTCTGAAGAATTGTGGCAAAATAAATCAAGGGAGGACTCTGATATTGCAAATTGTTACTTTGAGACACAGGGTATTTAAATTCAGAACAGACCTTAAAAGAGTTAAAATGGAGCATAGGTATTATTCTCAGCTCTTTACTTGGATCCCACAGGAACTTCAAAGTAGCCCTCTAAATTTTCCTCCTCTTTATATATATATTTAGGTGGTGACAGAGTTGCAGAGAAAGCTTAAGATACATTCCAGATATGGTGACAGTGGAGATCAATGCATAGGCAGCTCAGGTTAAGACAGTTAATCACACCTTGTAGGGTGTGGACATTAGATATGGCAATGAGCTCAGGATGGACCAGATAATATGATGAAAAGTCTTTCAGGAAAATAATTTGCTTTCTCAGTGTAAAATAAGCTTTTCAATTCTAATTAACTTTAATTTTTCACTCCCTGGGGAGTGTTAACATGACCTAGTTGCAGCAAAAATGAGAGAGTAATGAGAATTTAAAACAGAGGAGGTTTCTTTATTTACATCATGTAACACCCCACCCTCCACCAACACCCACCTACATACATACAGTGAACACCTGGCAGGGATTCCTGGAGGCAGGTTCCAAGGAGCAGGTTGTGGAGGAGGGGACTCAGCCATCCACTGTGCTTAAGCAGTCCCCCTTCTGGGCTTCTGTGGCCCCAGCAACTCTGTGCACCCTGGGCTGGGAACAATGGGTTGGGCCTGCCATGCTTCCAGCTGGAAGTGCGCTCCTAGATATGGTAACCACCTTGAGCCCCAACAAATATACCAACAATCTGTGGCTGTCTCCTGACTGGACAGGACAGAAGGACTGGTACACTGAAGGTGGGGAGGAGTGGGGCCAGCAGGGTTCCTGCAGGAAGTCATATGGGAGTTGATGGACACACTTTGTGCTGCACTAGGAGATTTATCCTGGGATTGCCCATATGGGTGAGGGTGGGGGTCAAAGCCTGGGTCCAGGCCTGATGTGGGCAGGGGAGTCTGAGCACAGGGTGGAGACTCACCCACTCATGCTCTTTCTGCAGGTTCTTCTTTGTCAACCTTCACTGTTGACTGTGCTGAGGAGTCCCCTGCAACCAGGCTCAGTCTCCCAGAAATGATTAAACTGGACAGAATCTCAGTGATTCTGCCAGAGGGTGGGGAGGGGGCACATCTTCACCACCAGGCAAGTCTGAAGCAGTCTTCTTTGTGAAACTCCGGCCAGGAGAGGGCACCAAACCACCTTTTCTGACTGAACCCTGTCAAAATGCAACCCCAAGTTCTTCCCCAGGGGTCCCGGGCTAGGTCCAGAGGGAGGAGAAAGGCTTCATTCCCGTGGACCCATGAGGAGCTGTTCTGGCTCTGGGACTCTTCAGGCAAATACACTTGAGTAATCAGCTTCCTTTTTATGCCTGTGGCTGAGGAGGGATCTTTGTCGCAGATTCTTCAAGGTGTTTTCCTTAAAACTTCATTTTTTGCGCTAGTACCAGAAACTGGTTTATTGTCTATTTTCCAAACTTATATTTTAGCAAGATGTATTTTACTAAATACCCATTCATTGAGGGCTTTGCCAGCTCGAAATCTGGCATGCTGTAGGACTTTTCACAGATTCAGGACTTTTGTTGGAGAAAAACTTGATAGACTTAGAGAGAAGGGAAAAGAATCTACAATACTGAACGGAATATGTAAAATATTGCAAATTTCCAGTGGAGAAGCTGGGGACAGAGCCATATCAGAGTCAGGAGTGAAAGGGAAAATGGTGTCCCTATGTATATACTTTTATTAAATTTTTAATAGCTAATTTTCCCTGCACACTTAAATAGGTGAAAAATAAAGAGGTGAAAAAATTATAAGTACAGGTAACACAACTCTCAACATAAATTTTAAATATTTAAACATTACTGAAAATCCAAGTTTATAATAATTTTACCGTTTTGGCTTTAGTAAAAGCAAACTTGAGAGTGAAATTTTTGAAATGCACTTTTTTATTTATCTTGTTTACAAATGAGAGAATTGCCACATTGTACAATTTTTCATGACCTAGTGATGATCTTATTTTTAAGGTCAGCTTACTGAAATGTCTTTTGTTTCACTGTGAATGATGTTGTTTAAAATATATATATAGATAGATAAATAGAGGTGATACTTGCACAACATGAGAACATACTAAATGTTGCTGAAGTGTATACTTTAAAATGGTTAATTTTATTTTAAATGACTTTTACCTTAACAAGATATGTATATCACTTCCAAATTAGGATAAATTTGCAATAAGTAAAAATTGTGCATTATGAGAAATCAGTTTTTGAA
>JAQZBX010070696.1:0-15368 GCA_029593785.1 Cabassous unicinctus
CGAACCCGGGGCCTCTCATATGGTAAACGGGTGCGCTATCCATTGCGCCACAGCCGCTTCCTGCCGTGAGGTTGCTGCATCAGCCCACCGCACCGCTCAGGCCGGCGTGCCCTCACAAGGAGGCCTCGGGGCGCGAACCCGGGCCTCCCATATGGTAAACGGGGGCTCTATCCACTGAGCCACACCCGCTTCCTGAAAGATTTCTTAAACAAGGACAAAATGCTTTAATTAAAAAGAAGAAATTGATGAAAGAATTAATATATTAATTTTAATGTATTTATTTTAATCAAAAGACAGAGTGAAACAAAAGGCACAGAGTGATAGGAGTTGTTAAAAACACATAACAAATGACTCATTCAAAACATATATTGAACTACTAAAAATCAATTTCAAAATGACAAAAAAGTCTACTAGAAAATGGACGAGTGATGCAAACAGGCACTTCAAGGAAAAGTCTATTGAAATGACCAATAATCATATGAATAATTGTTGTATCTGATTAATAATCTAGAATACGCCAATTATAATTAAAATGAAATAAATAGTACACATCTACCAGAAAGACTAATGTGAAGAAGGCTGAAATTTTACAACGACCGTAGTAATGATTCAGAGAGGAATAATCAATGAATGATAAAAACTATTAGATGGATGGATGACTGTTGGGGCACAGGATATTTTCTGGCTCTCTTACTTCCCTGAAACTGGATGCAGAATCAAGCTTTTTTTGGAATGAGTGATATTACACAATTAGTGCTATAATTCCAATGACCTAATATTTTATTAGCAGTCCTCTATTTAAATTCCTGTTGTTTTCTGGAACTCTGAGTAAAATGTAGAATGGTAGAAGAAGAAATATATGTTAGCAGCCTCAAAAAGTATTACTTATGCAGAAAAGGGATAGCTTCCCAGTAGTCTGTATGGAAAAACCTCTAGGTCTCTGAGACAAAAGTCTCAGAAAAAGTGGGATATCAGAGGGAAAAAAGCCTTCAACTCCTTTTAAGACCACTATCATGAGACAAAGCATGAATTAGGTTTTTTTTTTCCCAATTCAATTCATTTGGGCTTATAGCTAATAGAAATTCTTCCCAAAATGCTGCAATATGTTTTTGTTTGTTTTTGTTTTAATTTTGAGTTACTCCATGTTTATGTACGTACTGGTCTTTGTTTGAGGGCATCCATTTCCTCTTCTATTATATAATCATCATACAGTATTGAAATTGTTTGTCTTTCTCAACAGACTTTAGGTTTCATGAAGAAAAGAACTATAATTATTTTTTAAACAATTTATTGAAGTGTATCATTCATACATGAACATACATAAATAATAAGTGTCCAGTAAACATTGTGAACTTACAAAACAAACATGTATAACATCATACAGGGCTCCCACACATCACCCCACCACAAATACTTTGCATTGTTGTGAAACATTTGTTAAGAAATTATTAAAGAGCATCACCCAAGTATTACTACTAACTATAGTCCGTATCTTACTCCCCTATACCTTTTTTTTGTTAAGGATTTATTTATTTACTTACTTTTATCCATTTTCACCCTCCCTCCCCATTTCTGCTGTTTTTGTGTCCATTTGCTGGAGAATTCTCTGTGTCCATTTCCTGCCCTCTCTTCTCATCCTTCTCTTCCTGTCTTCACTGGGATTCAATTCTCAGAACCACCAATGTGTGGGAGAGGCATCCTACCGTCTGTGCCACCTTAGTTCCTGGTTTTTCGGCGCATCGCATCTTGCCTCTCCCTTGTGTCACTCTTCTGTTACATCATCATCTTGCTGCATGGCTCGCGAGGCCTGACAGCATACCCACTCGCGGGTCCTGGTGGCATACCTGTGTGCAGGGCCTGGGGTGCTCGCCTGCTCACAGGGCCTGGTGGTGCACCCGTGTTCAGGGCCTGGTGGCCCACGTGCCTTCTATATTTTTCTTTTTTTAAATTTTTACTAGGAGGTCCTGGGGATCCAACCCAGGTCCCTCCATATGGGAGATGGACACCCAACCATTTGAGCCACATCCATCCCCCTGCTATATCTCTTAAGGTTGACCAAAGATACCTAGAGTTACAGTCATTTCCCATACAGGATGGTCAAATAATAAATCTGGCTTAGTTTATCACCAGCATTCTAAAAACCAGACCTAGGGAGAAAACTAGGTCTGGGGACACATGCATGGCTTCTAATACAATGAATGTTTAGCCTACCCTGATTATCAGAGCTATAATTATTTTATTGTTTATCATTATTTCTTGTCCAGTGTAGGTGCTCAATAAACTTTCGAAGGAATACATGAATCAATCACATAACACATTTTGGGGGGAAGTCTTAAGATGATGAATTTGTGAAGGCTAGTCTATGCTGTTATATTCAGAAGTTATGCCTAGTAATGTTATTGGTGTTCAAAGGAATCATTCACTTATGGATGAAGAGGCTTCTGGAGGAATGGGTATCTTTGTATTGAGTAGAGTTGGGGCAAGGGCCCTGCGGGTCTGGGTAAGGGGTATTTGAAGTGGGAACATGTACAGAATGCTAAAGAGATGAAAAATTAGCCATCTCGACTGCACCAACTTTTAAAAAATATCTCTTTCAGAGATGTATAAGAAAAACTTACAGAGTCTCAAATTTTGGTCTACAGTGTTTGTATTTATTATACAGGAAAAAGATGAATTTTGAAGTTAATGTTATAATTTAAGCAGTATTTCAGGGAGAATTAATTTCATGGCCATATACATGGTATGTTGTGGTGAGGCCAGGGGAATGGGGTGAAAGGCTGATTAGAAAGGAAAGAATGAGCCAGAGTTTCAGAGAGGCTCTCAGTGACTGGTTATGCATGCAGGAAAAGGAAATAAAGGAGTTAAAATGGTTCCTTTTTTAAAAAAAAGATTTATTTATTTATTTATTCCTTCCCCCCCCTCCCCTTCATTGTTTTTGTGCTTGCTGTTTGCTCTCTGTGTCCATTCACTGTGTGTTCTTCTGTGTCTGCAAGGGAGAACCGATCCTGGGACCTTCTGGAGCAGGAGAGAGGCACTCAATCTCTTGTGCCACCTCAGCTCCCTGGTCTGCTGCATCTCTTATTGTCTCTCCTCTGTGTCTCTTTTTGTTGTATCATCTTGCTGCACCAGCTCTTCCACGCAGGCCAGCACTCCTGCATGGGCCAGCCCTCCACTCCGGCTAGCTCACCGTGCAGGCCAGCACTCCTGCATGGGCCAGCATTCCTGCGCAGACCAGCACTCCACATGGGCCAGCTCGCCACATGGGCCAGCTTGCCTTCACCAGGAGGCCCCGGGAATTGAACTGACCTCCTATATGGTAGACAGGAGCCCAATCACTTGAGCCACATCCACTCCCTTAAAATGCCTCTTGACAAGTAGCTCATTGAGACTTAGAGAATGAACTCTGCCTTTAAGCTCTCTTTTATTTTCCTACAACCATCGTTAACTATGGGACTTTCTTTCCAGGACTCTGGTCCCTTTTCCACCTCTGCTCCTCTCTTCCTCCTCCATTTTTCCTTTTCTCTTGCTATTTTTCTCACACATTCTTCATCTTTTTGTCTTATGCTTTTCTATTAGTTTTATTTTTCATTTTCATTTTTTTATTTGAGAAGTTGTTTTAGTTTTTTATTTGAGAAAACAGTCATACATACCATACAGGATTCCCATACATTACCCCACCACCAACACCTTACATTGTTGTGACATATTTGTTACAAACAGTGAAAGAATATAATCATAATATTACAGGTATCTATAGTCCATACCTTATATTTATTATATTTTTCCCACAAACCATTCTATTATTGACACCATGTATTAATATTTTATATTTGTTATACTTCATGAGAGAACATTCTCAGATTAGCTTTATTATTTCTTTTTCTCCTTTCCTTTCCCACACAATCAAAACACTTGGGATCGAAGCTTGTACATCATCTTTTCTCTTATCCAGTAATTGAAGAAAATTAATTGACTATATACTATATGTATGTTAGGTTTACAATTAATTAGGATAAAACGATGAATAAGATTGCAATATCTTTTCCTCAAGTCACTTACCAAACACTGTTATACATTCATTCATTCACTCATTCATTCAATCACTATTTATTTCTTGAGTTTATATATTTGAGTAATACATGATATTGTTTTAAAAATTTTTCACATTTGGTCTAAGAATGCTTAAAATATTTTCAGAGTTTATCTACACAAGATGTAGAAGGATACACACCACATAGGTTACCAAAGGGTTAAAGTTGGATGTTGGGAAGGGAATAATATATATACAATGTGATTTCTTCCAATGAGAAGGTATTATTTGGTAACTTAATAAAACTAATAAATAAATTTCAAATACAATGTTATGACTCTTGATAAGTGCATCATTTTTTTTTTAATGTCTTTTTCTTCATGCTGCCCACTTCAAGTCATTATTAAGTTTACTTCCATGACTTTAATTTTCTCTTTCTTTCTTTGGTGCAGTGGCTTTTAAAAGGAGAGAAAATTTTATATCCCCCAGGCTTTTTTAGGGTTGCCAAATTATCACACTTGTTTCAGCATTAAGGTTTCCTCTTAATTTAAATAAGTGCATTGTTTTTTAGTCCAAAATATGTATTATCCACATAAAATTCTTGAGTCTTACATATATTTTCTGCTCATGTCTTTGATTTGAAATTTCTTCCCCCAAAACTATTGCTCTTTGTGTTTAAATTAATTTTATATTATTAGTTCTTTGAAATTCCCTGAAATACAATTCCCATTTTCATGTATTTTTAAATTTTTGAAATTCCCTGAAATACAATTCCTATTTTCATGTATTTTTAAATTAATTGTTAATAAAATACTTTTACCTTATTCTCCAACTTCTGAGAAGCCAGAGAGAGTGGGCATCCGTCAATAGCTTTGCATGTCCACTTCCCTCCCAATTACTTACCATCCCTAAGAAAGACAGAAGTCTTTCTTGACATGTTTAAACTCTTGATAAGAAATCTGTCTCAGCTAAATATTCTATCCCTTCTATGACATCTTTCCTTTTTTCTTTAAAGCAGTTGTCCTAGAATTTCAAAATTGAAATGAAAACCTATCATACTAAAGGCTTAGATTCTCACTTTTTAGTGGAGCAACATAGCAAAGAATATGTCTTCATAAACTTCTTCAAGCAAGAGGACGTGTGGCACCAGGATTGATAAAGCATTGTGTTAACTGTCAGATCTGTAACGTTTTCTGGCTCTATCACTTCCCGAGTGATGGATGCTGAGTCAAGCATATGGTGTTCACTGCTGAAAGTGACACTGCACTGGTTTTCTTAACTCCTCAGGAGGATCTTCCCATGCCAAGTCAATTTGCAATGGCTTGGATCTTTCAATAGTCTTTTGGTCTCACTCCAGAGTTCTAGAATATCAGATGATGATGACCTCTTTGTGTAAGCTTCAATTTTTCAGAAATCCAACCTAAAATCTAAGAAGGTTTTTCAGCTTCTGAACTTTAATTTTAAGACTCAACATATTATCCTTTGACTCCATGGAGGGATTGCTTGGTAACTTGCTAATATGGCATTCAGTTTGTCTGGAAGCTTTGGCTTATAGCCCTGCAGAAGGATAGGCACAAAGACTGGGAAGATGAGAGGCAGATGAAAGCTGGCAATGCTACTGCATCCAATTAAGATTTACAAGTCAGGGAGCAGGAAAGAGGTGAAAGCAAGAGAGGTGTGATGCCAAGGATGAAAACAAGCAACAAATAAGAGGCAAAACAACGACAAAACACTTTATTTGTTATAGTTAGGGAATCTCAAGTGTTAGGTGAATATGGAAGAATTTGGTATAAATATGGGGTGGGAAGAGGCAACATATATAGGCCATGATAACAAAGTAATTCTAAGAATATAGAAAATAGAAATATGCTATAGAAAACTCATAGATCCAAAAGCACGTCTTTTTTTCTTTTCCTCATTTTTCTTTATTAACATCTAAATTTTCTTTAGATTAAAGAAATTAAAAAAAAAAAAAACATAATGTTGCTCATTCCTACCATTTTTCTGGTAGAATTTTGTTTTTTTTCTGTCTATGTAAAAATTAAATTGTGTGGAAGTTGTAATATATATTCAAATAATAAATTAATATTATCTGAAGGCTTTCTATGTTTAGGGTGAGTAGAAAGGAGTAAGACATGGATTAAGCCTTCAAGCTCTCAAGCAACATAGAATTCTATGATGAAAAATAGAAAAAAGACAAAAGAATAAGAAAGATTAGCTACCACATCTCTCCTTTCCAGAACATTCCTTCTGATGTCAGCATTGTCATTGTTAGCAACACCACCATATCTCACATACTGTTAATGGTTTTTCATTTTCTTTTTAAAAACATAATTAAACATACAAGTGTCTTTCTTAAGGGGCCAATAAGAATTGGAATGGGTGGATCAGTGGATATGCACTTTTAAAACAATTTTTAAAAGGCTGTCAATTTTCTTCACAATAGCCATATGAATATATATTCCAACTAGGTTTTTGAGAGTTTCCATTTCCCTTCACCATTGCCAACATATGAATAAATTTTTAAATTTTTGGCAAAGGTGTATCTTGTTTCATTTTGTTTCCTCCCAGTTGCTTATGCTGTTGTGCATCCTTTCATATGTGTATTTGACCACTTATGTTTTTTTATGATAATTGTTTATTATATAATTTGCCTATAGGACAGGTAGTTTGTCATTTCCTTATTTATTTTTTTAATTATTTTTTTTTTATTTTTAAAGAAGGTTTAAATTACATAAATGTTACGTAAAAAATATAGGGGATTCCCATATGCCTCATCCCACACTTTCCCACATTAACAACATTCTTCATTAGTGTGATACATTTGTTACAATTGATGAACACATATTGAAGCATTGTTACTAACCATGGATTCCAGTTTACTTTATAGTTTTACACTCTGTCCCACATAATTTTGTGGGTTATGACAAAATATATAATGGCCTGTATCCATCATTGCAATGTCATGCAGGACAATTCCAATGTCCCTAAAATGCCCGCATGTTACACCTATTCTTCCCTATCCCTCCCCTCAGAACGTCTGGTGGCCACTGCTTTATATCCATGATAAAAGATTTTCCATTGCTAGAATAATAATAAATCTGTAATAAAATAATAGTAAGCCTACTTTAGTCCATTGTTTTTTCTCCAATCTTGAGGATTTAGGGATGGTAATGCTCACTCTGTTTCTAATTGAAAGGGAGCTTAGATCCCATGGGGCAGATAGATGGAACTATCTTGTTTGCAGTTGCAGACACTCTCTATTCCTTGGGATGAGCGTTGTCCATCATCATTTCCTTGTTAGTTGTCTTGAGTGAGTCCAATGAACTGGAGAGTAAGTGTTGCATCTCTGCTGAGATTCAGGGCTCAACTGGCACATGGATGGACCAAATACTTAAGTCTCTGGGACATGTATTTAACAAGTGTAGTGCTAATTATAGTTGATTTTTAGGGCCTTTATATGGTCGATGTGGTGGTTTGGCATTATATGTTCCCCAGAAAATCATGTTCTTAAAGCTAATCCATTTCTGTGAGTGTAAACCTCTTGTAAGTAGGTTTTCATGAAGTTACTTCAGTTAAGGTGTGGCTCAGAGTAGGTCTTAATCCTCTTACTGGAGTCCTTTATAAACAGGATGTATACAGAGAGACAGAATGAGAAAGCTACTGAAGAAAGAAGCTGAAAGCAATGAAACTTGGAAGAGAAAGGAGAGACCAGCAGATGCTGCCATGTGCCTTACCATATGGCAGAGGACCCAAAGATTGCCAGCAGCGGGTCTTCAGGAAGCATCATCTTGATGATGCCTTGATTTGGATATTCTTATGGCCTCAAAACTATATGCTTGTAAGCTAATAAATTCCCATTGTTAACAGCCAACCCATTATATGGTATATTGTTTCTAGCATCCTAGAAAACTAAAACAGTCCAGATATTTATCCTTCACTCTTAGATATGTTACAAATATATTTTATTTTATTTAGTGTCCCTTATTTTTTTATGATGTCTTTTATTATAAATAAATTTGAAAACTTAAAGTCTAGAACATAAATTGCAGTAAATTAATATACTGATATTTGATATAAGGAAAGGCACAGTTAGGGCAATAAAAATGTGTTATGGTCTCAGTTTTCTATGGGATCTATCCTTGTTCAGATGATGAGTTTTAGCTTGCTTTCCTGAGTAGCACACGTCCTAAATGAAAAGTTTTTATTTCCTTCTTCAACTACCTGCAAATGAATTGCATTTGTTTTTCTGCTACCCAACCATTTCATTCCATAGAGTCTCTACTATTCAGATTTCCTCATTCAGAGCCCTTGTCTTCAATGTTTGATGCTTTGTAAGGGGCTGTGTACACCCATAGCTCTTTATAAATAATTGAAAGAGTAATAATTTGCATATACAGTGGCCTGTAATTGGTTGTGATATACTCACTAGTAATTCTGCATGAGGGATGCTCCAGTAAAATAGATTGTGCCTGTCTGTGTTTATTTTGGACAGGTAAAGTACTATATGCCATGCTGAATTTTTATATCAAGTTTAATTAGGTCATCCTGCTTGAGTTACCAAAATAACCTGCTTTCCCCAATAATGAGAGTGGAATTTATTTAGAAATGAATATCAATGACTCATCTCTATATTTCAGAATATAAAAGAACTCTTCTCTGTAATAAATTCAAGTTAAATACTTTGTATCCTAATCTAGTCATGTTTACTGATGGATTTTTTTTTACTGAAGAGAGAGCTTCTTCTAAGCCAGTGAATGGGGATACTGAGGTCAGGGCTCTGCTGTAAGTCCAGAAAGCACTTGTTACCCATCTTTGGGGAGGTAGGGAGAGACCAACCTCCTCCTTCCTATGCCCCCCTTTTGACCAAGAGCAGATTAGAGTGGAGGGAGCATATCTCCAACTCTCTCATACTTTTGGCATGCACATACATACTATAAAAGCCTTTATTTCAAAATGAGAGGATGGAGGCTTTTGGATTGTTAGAACTTACAAAGCAGAATTAATTTTTTGAACTTTAGTATTTTCAAGTTTGGTCAAAGTCAAAACATGGAAGACTGCAGGAAGAACAGAGTAATTATGAGTTATACTAAAACTTCCTATTTATTATGCTTTTTAACCTCATGGAGGACCTAAAATATTCTTACCCCAACCAACCAAGGCAAGCTTCTCGAGAGAAGGAAAGCTCAAGGTGCTATTCAAAAGGCTGTTATAATTTGTAGATGACTTTAAGACTGTCTCAGTCTCATCATTCATACAAACAGGCACTTACTAGCTCCATATTGGTGTGAAAGGCACAGCACACACCCAAGAGAGCAATGAGATGGATTTGTTCTCTTGCTCAAACAGAGAATGTATCCTCAAGTGGTTTACAAGTGGTTTACAATCTAGTTAGATTCTCAGAGATGAGAAACATATTTTCATAGATACAGGAAGGAAGGCTATATCCATACTATGAAGGCATTGTATTCTAGGGGCCGGGCCTTAAGTCAATGATTATGCCTTGAGAATGTATTTTCTCATGGAAAAAATGGTCTGCTTTGTTAGAGCTATGGCTTCTCTTGAAACAATAGCCATTAGCAGAGGGGGATGTTAGAAATAAAGTTCTAAAGTGGCAGAAGTGATTTTGTGGAATGAGAGGTGTGGGGGGAGTCAGAGGTAAATAAAAATGTAGGAAGTTAGATTGGAAACAACTTTGCAAGCATTTCACATGGAGATTTCAGCTTCCGGAGTGAGATACTCTGATAATGAGATAGATCACTGGTGAGGGCACAGAATCCTACTTCATTCCCACAATATTTTGTAATCATCTCTCCCCACTCCCCCAGTGAAATTAAGTTTCTTCTGGTGAAAGTTTAAGAAAAAGAAAAAAGAAGAAATCTTTCCCTGACCTCTCTTCACATATTCCTTATTTTGGGTAAAAATTAGCTTAAGGAAAAATTTTAAACTAATTTCAACTCACTACTTATTCCCATTCTACATCACTCTTTTGAAAGAATCTCCTTGATTCTCTTTCGCAGAATGACAATGTCCTCATGAAGTTGTAAAGATGACCAGGATCTGCCTTCCTTCCCAAACTACCACAGGTATTTCTTTCCATCCATCCACAAACAAAGCACAGATTACATTGGAGGACTTAAAATCACACACATATTAGGAGAAAAGTGTATGTGCTTAATAAAGATGTGAATGATTCCTATCCTATCCTACCTGTACTCTTTGATTGTTAATCTAATGATTCTGTAGATGATGGAATTTCTGACAGATTAACTAAGTAGATTTTTTTAAAATGGGTTATGTGAAGAATTTTATGTAAGAGGAAGAAAGGTATCACTACTAGATTAACTCTTACCAGGAACTGGCTTCTGGTATTCACATCTTTGAGGACTTCCTACTTTCATAGTTCCTTTTACTTCTGCTTTTCTACATTCATAGTTTCCGTTAAAGTATGAAGTTCCACTTTTTGCTGTGTTTGTTGTCACATTACATCTTATTTCTCTCCTCATCACTCACTATCATCAACCCATCTGATAAGGTGCCCCCCATGCTTGGTTATCTACCGTAGATCCAATAGCCCATGCTGGGCTATGTACACAGGCAGCATCACACACTGTGCCTATGGTTCAAAATCCTATATGCATGATGCTCATTTTTCTCATATGGTTGCAGTTCTCTCTGGCTCCTGTTTCTGCTTCCTGCTCTGCATTTGTGCTCTCTCCCAAGCCCTTCAGTTTGGTGAAAGAGGCAGCCTCACTTCCACCCTTTGCTTCACATACATTTTACCTTCTTCCTTTCGCCTCCACATCAAGGTCAAAACCTGACCCCCACTATAGCACCAAAGTCTTCCCTTTGTGCAAACTGACCTGCAGGGAAGACCCAGAGATAGTACCTTGAGGAACTTCACCAGAAAGAATTTCATCTAGCTCATGTCCTGTGGTGGTGCATCATTAGAAAGTAAGAATTATTCCTTTAGCAACAAAGGTGGGACTCCATTGAGGGGCAGGGAGAGGGGGCAGTGGACCATGGTATTTTTTCATATATGTAAGTAGTTACAACTTGTGGTGTTCATTTTTAGGAGTTTGTGAACTGTAAAATTCTAAATTTCAAGTGGTGTCACAAAACAGTTAAAATCCAATGTTAAAGGGGTGGTTTGAGGATAAAGCACTAAGGGTGGTACTGATCAACCAAATTTGCTTACATGAATGAGAATATAGCTGAGTCTCCAAGTTCTCCAGATGAAGAGGAGTCAAACACAGCATTTCAAGTGGTGGACCTACCGTGGAAATAGCATCCTGAGAAGATGAATATGCTTTCTTCAGGTATTTAGATTAAACATATGAAATGGTCATTTTTTTTAGGTCAAAAATGGTCACATAACTGCAGTTTCATATGGTTCAACTACAGTTGAATAGTGCTGCTGAGAGCTGGAGTGGGTTCATATGGAAGGTGAGAAGACGGATTAGAGTTACTGTGGCAGGGTTTTTTATGTTAGCCTAAGGATTTAAAGGCCTTCCTTATCCATATGGGTTCTGGAAACCCTGAAGGTTTTTGAGAAAATCTGCAGCATGATAAGAATGGTGTTTTTGGAAAATGTACCTGAAAATGGAATTCAATGAAGGGATATCAAATCTGACTGTGCTTAAAGCAATAAAATGATTTCCCAGCTCTAATGAGTGGTATCCCATCACCCATCTCTTCCCCAATAGGTGGACTAGTCAGCATCCAGTGACTTCTGCATATATGTTCCTATCCATTTTTCTTGCAAAGGAAGAGGTAAAGAATTCATCTGCTAGAAAATACAGATCCATGTTTAATTGATCTCCAAATAGAGAAAACTTTTGTACACATAGAAGTAATGAGAGAATCAGTGGAAAATTCAATAGATTTGAACATTAAACATTTGAAACTTTTGCACATAAAATACCAATAAAAATAGACTAAAAAAGCCAAAAAAATCTTTAAATTTCTTGGCAACAGAAATGACAAAAGTAATTTATAAAGTGTGTTCATACATCAATAAGAAAATTCCATCATCCTAATAAAAATTAGACAAAGGACATATTGAGAGACAAATCATAAAAGAAAAATAAAACCAATAAACACTTGGAACTATTCAACTCACTAGTAAAGACAAAGTGCAAATTAAAATATAATAAAGAGTTATTTACTTTGCCTATCTAATTAAAAGCTTTTTCGAGCTACTATTCAATGTTAGTGAGTATACATCAATATGACTCTACATATATTGCCATTCTGATATTAAGTTGGTACAGCCTTTCAAGAATTTGCTAAATTATATTAAGAATCTTAAATCATATCATGACCCTTAAAAATGTTCACACCATTTGATTTAGAAATTCTATAAAGAATTGAAACAAATGAAGGCATCAGAACTGTAGGAGCAAATTGATGTACAAAGATACTCATGCTAGATAAATCTGAAAAACAATCTTTAATCTAGAGGGTTCATGGATACCAAAAGCCAGAACCTACTTTAACTGGTTTGAACAAAAAAGGAATTTAGTATAAGTGGCTCAAGGAATCCCGGGGTTGCGATACAGCCACACTGTCAGGTTACTCCAGTGAAGAACCACAAACTGCTGGGCACAGACCCCACGGCTCACAGGATCCCGGGTGCTGGAACTTCCACCATCACAGCCCCCAGAAACTAGACATTGATGTTGCAGTTGCCGACAGATATGGATCTGCCCGTTTCCTCCATCTTGTTTTCTTCCTCATTAAAGTTTCCTGCAGGAGTATCTGATTGGTAGAACCTGGATCACATGCCTTCATCTCAACTGCAAGGAAGGCTGGGAGGGAGGACATGTGTGGGGGGAATTCCACGTGGGGTAGGCTAAAGAAGAACAAATGTCTGCCACAAACCTAGATATCCCCAAATAGGAGAAGAGTTAGATAAATTATCCAAATCCATAGGATGACTTCACATGGGGCCAATTAAAAAGTCATATTTTAAGAACATTTAATAGCATAACAAATAAAAACATACATATGGCAATATCTGAGATCAAATGCATGAATACAGAATGGTACCATTTTTTTAAATAAAGGTAGAGAGAAAAATAGAAAGTAACATATCAAAATGTTAAGCATAGATGAAAAAAAGAGTGGATTTTCTTATCTTTGATTTTTTTGTATTTCATATAATTAACAAAATAATGTATTATGAAATAATACACTTTTTGTAATAAAAATATCTACTCAAATTTTAGTTCCTTATATGTTTAACTATAGCTATTAAGAAGTTATCATTGAATTCACCTGGGCAGCCAAAGCATAACAAATATCCACCTTAGATATTGATCTCCATCCACAGTCTGTAAATATCATTACTTCAAAGGAGAGAAAAACATCTATTGCCAGTCTACCCACATGTCCTGGAAGCCAGGCTCATTTTCTCCAAATACATCTTGAAAATGCAGTCGTCATTCAGCTGCCTAAATTCCAGTGCATTTTTTTTTCTTCATTTTTCAGCATTCAACTATTCAGTTTCTGCTCTCACAGCTCTGCAGAAAGATATCACTAACGACCTTCTACTTGGCAAATCCCATGTATCTTTTGCCAGGCCTTCTAGTACTCATTCTCATAGCTATAGTACACTTTTAATATCCTTCTCTTTGTCAAGCTTCTACTTCCTTGTTTCTGTCATATCATACCACACAGTCCAAGGTTTCCTTTTTTCCATCCACTCATTTGTATTTGTAACCAAAGATTTATTTGGCGTTCTGTTATGTTCCAGATTTATTTGTGAACATGATCCACAAAGTCTTTGCCCTAAAGGAACGTACACATTGGGGGTGGGGGAGAGAAATATTCAACAAGTCCATTTAATTTCATTTTATTCTTTTTGACCTATCTCTGCCTCACATATAGTCTTTTCCTTCCTGCCATCCTTTAGTGTTGTCATTTGTTAGTGTTCCCATAATCTCTCTCCTTATTCCACCCACTTTTCCAAGTGACCTTATTCTTTCTCAAGGTTTCCACTAAACTGTTTAGTCTTAATCTCAGTCCTGAACTCATGTATACAATTGCCCTTCTGAAGATATCTCCACCTGAGTGTCTGGCAAGCATCAAACTCAAGAAATGTCAAGATAAATTCATCATCTTCCTCTCTAAACTTGCATCTTCATGAGGGCTCTCCCAAGCTGAGGCTCAAGGACTACTGCATAATCATGAACAGCACATGGGGTATGCCATTGTTGATGATTTATTTGCCATGTCTCTGATCTCCAGTGTACCAAATAAAGATTTCTTAGTAGAGGTGTTTTGGTTCTCATCTCTGGTCTTCCAGAACAATCCATTTTGTAAGTACAGTCAGTTCTTTATTCTACAAAATATAGATTAAGATAAATAAATGCAACATGAGTGGCACATTTGGACACCCAGTTCTTGGAGATAAGCATATGCCTCTGTTCCAAATTAATTTTTGGAAAGTTTTAGAAAAAGTAACCGAAAAACAATATGTTAACATCAGAAATCTTGGTTTTAGTTTTCCCACAGCTCTTCAATAGAAGGTTCCTGTTAATAGCATGTGATGAGCATGGTCACATCTCAGCTAGGACCAGGTTCATACTACACTTTGAATAATCGCCTGTCAATTAACTCTTGTTTTTCCTTAGAGCCTCATTATCTCGAGGCTGTCAGTCCCTCGGTCAAGAAAGAAAACAAAACTGGATAATTTTTTTTCTATCTCTACCTAGGGCTTGAATATTTTACTGGGAAGTAAAGGAAAGATGTGTACCTTTGAGCAAATATTATTTTCTGCAGTTAACTCTTGCCCTTGTTATAGTCAAAGATGACTTCAGATAGCTTCCTTTTTTTGGTTTATTTATGTGTTTAAAGATATCTGGCATATGAACGAATATTGAATATATTGTACTTTCCAAAGTTAATTCTTAGCCTTTCTTTTTCTTTAAAAATAAAAATCTGGGAACTGATGTGGCTCAAGCCCTTGAGCACCTGCTTCCTACACGGGAGGTCCCAGATTTGGTTCCTAGTGCCTCCTAAAAACAAAAACACAAACAACAAGCAAACAAACTAAAAAAAAACAATTCAGGAGACCTGATGTGGCTCAGTGGTTGAGCACTAGCTTCCCACAGAAGAGGCCCCCGATACCTCAAAAAAAAAAAAATTTGGCTCAGGGGCCTAATGTGAGCTGAGCTGATATATTAACATCCCAATCCAGCAGGGCACAGATTTCCATCCTGCTCCTCGACTGGAAGCCTGGGATGCAAGTGCGCTAACTCCACGGGCTCATGTTTCCTTACCCAGCTGAGCTACTGGACTTTGGGAGATGCTGTCTCTTTTTTTTTTTTTTTTT
>JAQZBX010070697.1:0-15553 GCA_029593785.1 Cabassous unicinctus
TCACTGTTGTAATTTCTTCCATTGCTTGAATCACAATATGTCTACAACAGAATACCTGTGAGTCCACTCTAGTCCATAGTTCTTCCCCCAATCCTGGGGAGTTTGGGATGGTAATGTCTACCCCACCACTAGGAGGTATTTTAATTTTCCCATTGGTGGTATTCAGTGAAGTCCACCTGAATGCTTTGAAAAGGTCTGAGCCCTGGGGGTCACCCTCCTAGGGGTTTGTTCCTCAGACTTTGTTTATTTACTTTTCTACAGATGATACATCCATCTACTACTTTCCCTCTACCATCTGGAAGGACCCATCAATAAACAAGTTGGTTCCCGAGGGCAGAGGGGTTTCTTGTAAATCTTCTCTCACTTTAGTTTGATAGTCAATTATTTCCATACAGTCATGTTTCCCTTCCTCAAGATTCTCCTTTCCTGTTCCCCACAGGAACACAGCAGGATTTAGACTCTGGTCCGTGGTGATTACCAAATTGTCTTTTTCTAACAGGATTGCTTCATATTTCAAAATTCAAGAGTCAGTCAGCCACCTGCTGGCCCTCTGGCTTAGGATGGTACAGACCTGATGAGGAATGCTCACAATGAGTCCTCCTCCAAAGGTTAGCTTCCTGCTTTCTTCAACTAGTATTGTAGTGGCTGCTACAGCCTGAATATACGTCAGCCAGCCTCTGGTTATGGGGTCCAAAACTTTGGATAGGAAGTCTACAGGTCTTTTTAGTCCTCCCCAAGTCTGGGCCTAAGGCCACTCCTTGATCTACATTGACAAAAAAGTGAAAGTGCTTAGTTAGGGTGGGGAGAGCTAATACCGGGGCCAATTGAAGCACTCTTTTCAATAGGTGGAATTTTTCCTCTCCATTTTGATCCCAATCCACCTTGTCAGAAGCTTCTTCTAGGAGGTGGGCATACAATGGCTTGGTGAGACTGGCATAAGAGTCAATTCACAATCAGCAATACCCTATAAGTCCTAAGAACTTTCTTAATTCTCTCTTTGTTTTGGGTAATCCCAGTTGTAGAATGGCTGAGACTTGGTTGGGGTCCAATCGTCTTTTTCCTTCGCTAATTAGATGCCCTAAATATTTTACCTCTCTTTCCACAAATTGTAATTTGCTCTTGGGTACCCATGGCCCTTGCTTCCCCAGGAAGTTTAAAAGCTCTATGGAGGTCATTGCCACTGTTGGGCACTTGTCTCCTGCTATCAGTAGGTCATCCACATATTGTAATAGAATGATCCTAGAAGAGGGCTGAAAGGATTCCAATATTTTTTCCTAATGTCTGTCCAAAGAGATTGGGAGCTTCTGTATACCCTTGAGGGAGGACACACCATCTGAATTGTTGTTTTCTCCCTGTTTTGGGATCCTCCCATTCAAAGCCAAACAGATCTCTGCTCTCTTTGTGGAGGGGGCAGGCCCAAAAAGCATCTTTCAAATCAATCACACTGAACCAGTGAGGTATCTTACTCATTAAAGTGTAAGGGTCAGGGACTACAGGATGCGAGGGTAGGACAATTTTATTAATCTCTCTTAGGTCCTGAACCAATCTGTATGTTCCTTCACTTCTTCGTCCCGGGAAGAATGGGGGTGTTGTATGGAGATTGGCATGGCTCCAAGAGACCATCTCCCAGGAGTGCTAATATAACTGGCCGGAGGCCTTTTCTACCCTCAAGAGATATTGGATATTGCTTTACTCTAACTGTCCTTATTCCCTCAGATTGACCCTTAGGGGAGGTATGTCTACTTTTCCCCTATTTCGGGGTCCAGCCCAGACTTGTGGGTCAATGTTACTTTCTTCTTCTTCTTTCGTAATACATAGCCGGAGGGATAGGGTTGTAATAATTTTTGTTCCTTTGACTGTTAAATTTAGGCTTAATTTTGTGATGTCTCTACCCAATAAGTTGATCCCCACCTTAGGAATGAAAAGAAATTGCCCAAAATAGGTTTCTTGATTATATTCAATTTGTAATGGTTTTATAAATGGAATAACAAAATTTTTCTCCTTTTACCCCTGAGACTATGAGTTACTTCTCGCTTAGTTTGGCCCCTTGAGGTAAGGTAATAAGGGAGGATCTGGCTGCACCTGTGTCAATTAGGAAGGTAACGTTATCCTTTTTGTTCCCCACCTTTAAATTTATCAAGGGTTCTGGGTGGGGATCTATCTTGAACCCTTGACTTCTCAATCTTCTGATTCTATCAGAGAGAAGATCTTTTGCTCCTTTTTCCTCTCTGGGCAATCCCTCCTCATATGACCTTCTTTACTGCAGCTACAGCAAGTTAGCAGGAGGCACAGGACATTCCCTTTTTGGTCCGGGAATCAGGCTTTATTGCCATGTCCCCGAAAGGGAATTCTTTTGCCCTTTCCAGCACTAGGTCTCTGTAAAGCATTAGTCATTGTTTTTACAGTTTGCAACATTAACTTGGTTTGCTTTTCCTGTTCCTGTTTTAGAGGCTGCATCATAACCTTAGTTTGTTCTTTTCTCTCCTCTTCATTCCTTCTTACTTACACTTGCTAAGATGCAGATAATAAATCATCCAGTGGCTTGCCTGCCCATCCTTCTATCTTTTGTAATTTTCTATTAATATTAGGCCATGAGTTAGTTACAAAATATACTTTAAGTAGGTTTTGGGCTGCTGGATCATTTATTTCTAAGCCTGAATATTTTCTCATCAAATCTTTTAGCGTATTCAAAAAAGCCATCAGAGTTTCCTCTCTTTCTTGTTTTGCTTCTGAAGTTTTATTTAAATTCTGACTCTTAGGGACAGCATTTCTAACTCCTTGGACTATTATACTTCTTAGATCTCTCATATTATCCCTATGGGCAGCGTTATTATGATCCAAGTTAGGGTCCTGGAGGGGGAACTTTTGCTCCCTTCTGGGTCCCCCTTGGGCTGGTGATTATCACTGGGTGATTATCATCCCAGGCCTTCATAGCCGCTCTTCTGATTTGTCCCTGTTCTTCTCCAGAGAAGAGATGATCTAAAATGGACATTAATTCAGTCCAAGTATAAACATTCGGGCCGAGAAATTGATTAAATTCGTCAGCCAAGCCCGAAGGGTCTTCTAATAGGTTTTTCATTTCCTTCTTAAAACTTCTTATTTCAGTACTACTCAAGGGAGCATTCACAAACCCAATTTCCCCTTGCCCTAGGGGAACTTCTCTAAGAGGGTACTGTTTAATTGGCCCTTCCAGAGGAAAGTTCCCTTGATCTTTAACTAGTTGTCTTAGTTCTCTTCTAAGGGGACCGTGGGGTGCAGGGAAAGGAGTCTAGTCCTCCAACTCAATTAAATTTTGAGATGGAGGTGCCAAAGGATGGGGAGGGATGGGGGCGGGAGGCGGGACAGGAGGGGACACATAGGGAACGGTAAGGTGAGAAGGGGGTCCCATGAGTCCCCCTTTTCTTTCTTCTTGTCCTTTCGTTCCTCTTTGCTTCCTTGGTTTCTGTCATCAGTTGACAGAATGTACTGTCCTGAGTCTGGAAGCCAGAGGGCAGCACAGGAACATTCTTCCTCACATTGGGCTTGTATCTCATTTACATACAAATTCAGAGCCTGGCAAACCCAGTTTTCCATGGAACCGAACTTTGGCCAGTGAACAGCTCCACCCTTAAGGGGAATTCCAGCCCAGATTAAGCAACAATATTTTATCATGTTTTTTTTTTTTTACTTTTCCTTCTATATTTTGGATGATCGTCCCAGTTTTCTAACCTTGTCCCTAATGGACTGTTCTCGGGTACCTCTGGTAAAATTTCTTGCCGACTATTCTTAGAATTTGTCTTTCCCATTTTCCCTGAGATCTCCAAGGAGTTACTGGCCTCTAGTTCTTACTTCCCACCCTGTATCTTGCCCGAGACACCTCATATTATACTCAATCTCGCCGACTCAACATATCTTGCCTGCACTGGCT
The DNA here is from genome assembly GCA_029593785.1 of Cabassous unicinctus. Taxonomy (NCBI): domain Eukaryota; kingdom Metazoa; phylum Chordata; class Mammalia; order Cingulata; family Chlamyphoridae; genus Cabassous; species Cabassous unicinctus. The sequence goes on from JAQZBX010070697.1 coordinate 3,908, forward strand.
CAACGTATCTTGTCCAAGATGTCTCGTATTTAGACTCAGTCTTGCTGACTCAACAGGATCTTTCAGAACTAAGTCCCCCCTCTTAAAGTCACCCAGGCCCCAGACACAAAATCTCTTACCTGGGTCTGTGCACAGACTTACCTGACTTCTCTTATCTCAGTTTTTGTGGTGCGGACCTTTTCCCTGTGTGTGTCTGTTTCAATCTCTGCTTCCTTCAGGTCTGGTGACGGGGAGAGACCTCCGACTTTTCCCACATTGAAGGCCACTGTAAAACTTCAGTGGGATGTCCTGCCAGTCGGAGAAGGGGTTCGAGGGTCTCTCCTCATCCCCTTGATCCTGGACGAGCTCCCAATTGAGTGGGACGGCAACCCCCTACTCAAAATAAAAGTTCTGAAGACAAAGAATTGGACTAGAGGCAGCAGTAATTTATTTCTTTCTCACGAGAAAGGGCGCACGCCCAGGCTAATGGAAGCAGGTAAGCGCATGCACGGTCATTGTGGGAACAAAGATTATTTAGGTACCCTGACGCAATGTCCCACTTCCCTCCCTCCCCTACCTCACCCATTTCCCCATTGGCTGGAGACTATGGGCTTACAATCTTAAGCGCAAAAACTAGCCCAATCACGGAAAGATGCGTTTACTGACGTGGATTTCGGGGAAATGAGGTACGTGTTTTGCGTGTGGGAATGTGGGGGGTAACTTGTTGTGATTCAGACTTGAACAAAAATGTGGGAGGGTTAGATCAGACTCAAACAGGAACGTGGGAGGGTGAGATAGGTTAGTGGGAACAGGGAATTCAGTTTGAGAAGAGACCACCCTTTGTTCCATTTCTCTCATTTGTAAAATATGGATGTTGCTTGTCTGTGTATTTCCTTTTTAACTATTATCAAGCTACTGTGTACCTTTGGTTTCTAACTTTTTATTCACTCAGCACTAGCTGTAAGATCACTCTATTTTCTCTATACACATCTATTATTTGCTTCTAACTGCTTCACAGTACACACCCTCCATGTTCTACCTACTCTTTCCCTATGATTTACATTTAGGTGAATTCCAGCTTCCTACCACCATAACATGGTGATGAATGGCCTCATATATGCTTCATGCAACAAAGCCCCTTAAGTTTGAATTACTCTGGGGTATACATTCAGGAGTGGACTGCTGAATCATGGGGATAAACATGTTTCATTTTGCTAAGATCTACTAGATTGTTCTCCAGACAGGCTGCAATAGTTTTAACCTCCATCAGCATTTCATGGTGGTCCAAATACCCTGTATCCTTATCAGTACATAGTATGAGGTGTTTTATCTCATTTAAAAATTGCCTATTCCTCTGATTTTGTTTCTAGCAAACTGGCTGAAATCTCTTGATTGGTCCAGTAAATTGTGTATTGATTCTGATATTTTTAGTATTTGATGATCTAGTTATAGCACATATTGACAGTTTATCCTTTCTCTTGCAATATTTGAATACCTTATTTTACCAATTGCTGTTTTATGTAAATCCTAATCGTTCCTGTGGCAATGATAAAATTTTTCTTGTTTCCAGTTCTAAAGAGTATATGTCTCAGTTAACAAGAATTTGATCTAGTACTTGTTTGTAATTTTAGAGAAACAGTGTTTATCAAATTAGGGTAGTTTTTACAATTGAGTTCACAATTAATTTGAGGTGTTTATCATGAAAAGACATTTAACTTTAATAATTTTATGCATTGTTGAGCAAATTTCATCATTTATATATTTTAATTCTATGTTATGGTGAATTATATTTATAGATTATCTGAAGTTAAACCATCCTTTTATTCCTTGGATGAAGTCTGCTTAAATGGACCCGTTGGATGCATTATGCAGTTATCTTATATAAGATTTTTATAACTATCTTAATAAGAGAAAAGGTACTATAATTTTTTTTCTTTTTTTATACAATTCTTAATATATTTTGGAAAAAAATTATGCTACCTTTAGTAAATGTATTAGGAAACATTCTTCTGTTTCCCATTTTTGATATATAAAATGTATAAAAATGGGTAACTTGGCGAAATTCACTCAAAATTCATCTAGGTTTAATATTTTTTGGAACTAATAAATTAGTCATTAATAGTTTTCTACATGACTACTTTTCTACTAATAATTTACATTTTTCATATTAACTTTGGTGCATTTTTTCAGAATATGCTGCATAAATATTCTCAAATTTATTGTATGCAATAATTTTGTGCTTCTGTATGTACCTTTTATATTTATTTTCTTTATTTCTGTCTTTTCAAATTTTCTTTATCATTCCCACCAAAACATTGTCTAACTTCTTTAAACTTTTAAAGTTCAAACCCTTCAATTATTCTTTTTTCCCCTTACTTTTATTGATTTCTTGTTATATCATTATCCCTATTTTCTTTTTGAATCTGTTGTTCTTTTTTAATGTCTTGAGTTAAATGCCAGCTTATAGTGTTCAAGTAAATTTAAAGCATAATTTTTCTTCTAAGTGCTGCTTTAGCTATGCTCCACAAATTTGAGCAAGCATTGATTTGTTTCTTATGATTTCTCTTATGAATTTCTCTTTAGATCAGTGTTTTACTTCTAGTCCTATGCTATAACTTTCTGTTAGTTTCTAATTACTTATTATGATTAGAAAGCATAATCTGTTAATATTGCAAAGCTACAAAGTCATCGTGTTTTTTTTAATTTATAATTTTGGAAGCTCCAATGGTCACCAATACAAAGGAAAATAAATACATGTTAAGAATCAAAACATACATGCTTTCACATACATACATATATAACACACACATGCACACATATATATATCATATATTATAAATTTGTCTGGAAATTAGCACCAAAATATATTGTAATACATCAATGGCATCAACTACATTTCTTAAACAACTTAAAGTTTTTGTAACTTAAATTTTATAACAGAATTTTTATTATATTTAGTGAATTTCAATTGTCCATCATAAACTTAAAAATTATTCATTCCATGTAATATACAACATGAAAAGGCCATCACACTCTTCAGTGAATGTTGTTTTTATGTTGTTTGTTTATTTTGTTTTTGTTAAGATTATGTTCTTTCTAACATGAAAATAAGTGAATTAATTTGTACGTAGTTTTGGAATATATATGGACTGATTATGAGATTCACAGTTGCAATGAGTCACTTCACTTCCTTCTTTCTTAAAATAATTTCTTGATTGTGGAAGTTGATATGAATGTTGTTTGTTTGTTTGTTTGTTGTATAAACATCCACCCCTTTGTGTATCTGTAGAGAATTTTAAAATTTCTGATAATTTCAAAGACATGTACTTAAAGAATTTTGGGTTCGTCATCTCATTTTACTTGTTATATTAATGTCTGTGGCAGTTGGAAATTATTTTATGAATCCCAAAAGGAGAAAGATTATGTTTGTAAACTAATCTATCTTCTGTGTGTGATAGCCTTTGATTGTATTAAATTCTGTTGAGGATCCTTTGATTAGATTGCCTGCTAAGATTGATTTAGCATTTTTGATTCAACTACATCCGTGGACATGACTCAGGTTGAGTCCCTGTCCCCTTGTTGGGTCTAATATAAACAGACACTTACATAAGAGAGATGCAAGAAGGAGAGCTCTATCATTTTGATCCTGCCATGTGACAGAAATGAGAATGCTTAAACAGCTTGCAACTGGGTTCCTCTAGGTTCTTGGCTATGTTACACAAAAGAATTTAAGAACATGCCAGTTTAATTAGGCCAGTAGTTTATTAAGGAAATGAGAGACGAGAAGAGAAATGTGGAAAAATAGCAGATTACAGGTCCCCAGGTCTACTTGCGGGCTGGTCCAGGCAGAGAGAGAGTGGTTTGGTTTGTGTGGTTACTTTTTAAACCATTACTTATTCCTCCTCTTGCTAATGTTTGGGGGAGGGGCCCCAGGTGTTTGCTGTTTTGGTTGATTGACCCACCCTCAATTCTCCTGGGGGGCCCCAATAATAAGGTCCCTTGAGAATATCCAGGGCTTTTCCTTTATCCCAGATGAAATCTTGTTCCAAGTGGGGGATTCTCATGGGGTTCTTCTGGCAGCCTTCTGATGGGGTCTTTCCCTCAGGGGATTTCCAGATGGGGTTTCATAGCCACGTGTTTCATGGCCATGTTTTTCTGCCCGGTTTTAGATTTGTCTTCCCATTCCCTAAACTAGCCTGTCTCAAGCTGAGGCCCTGGCGAGAGAAGAGCCATGGAGTTTACAGCTGAAATTAGGAAGGGACAGAACAGCTGAGACTGATATAGGAGGCCCAGAAAGAAAAAAGCCCTATGCCAGGAGAGAGAGGATGCAGGATCACTTAAGCACAAAGCCTCAAGAAGCTGGGCCCATGGAGCTCAAGAGGAAAGGGAGAACCCAGAGGGGAAAAAGAAACCTGGGAAGAGATAGTCAGCCACCTTGCTTCACCACATGGCAACACACCAGGATCAACAGTCGGTGACTTTGATGAGAAAGCACCTCTTATGGTACCTTGAGCTGGACTCTTCATTGGCCTTGCAACTGCAAGCTTTTACCCCAAATAAATCCCCATTATAAAAGCCAACAAATTTCTGGTACTTTGCATCAGCAGCCCCTTGGCAGACTAATACAACATCCAAGACATTTTGCCAAATAGTACTAAGAAATGAATTTAAAAGTGAAAACTTTGAAAAATATGTTTAGCTTGCGTTCTAGATTCTATATCTTATGCATATTATCAGCAATTTATTTAAAAATATTAAAACTTCCTCTAATTGTGGTTTTAAAGTAAATAGCATCAACCCACCTTTTGATTTAGATGTTTTAAAAATATTCTGTTACAATGTTTTGTTTTCTATGAATATTTGAAGTAATGCATGGCTGATTATGTATTTTACAATGGTCATTGAGCATAAAATAATGTCTTTCTCTTAAAAAGTAGCAAAATATCCTATTCCTATATATTTACATCTTTCTCTACCTACCTACTTATCTACCCACCTACCTATTATCTTTGTATTCTTAGTAGCCTACTGAAGCTTTTTATCTGTGAGAATCTCTCAGAAGCAACATTAATACAAAATAGGTTTGTGTAAACATTTCTCCAAATTTTTGTTGAATGTTTGCATAGCTGCTGCTTTCTACAGATATAGTACCAGTACATAGTCATAGAGTTTTTCCAAGACTGCTGTCTTTAACATTGACATAGAATACGTAGTTCATATAATATGAAGATGGTTCATAATGCAAAAATATTTGAACTTTTTCACAATAATTAGCAATACTTCACAATGATTCTTCAAATGCAGATATTTGCTTTGTGGTCATCTAAGTTTCTCTTTTAGATAGAAAGAATCTAAACTCATTATAGTCCACAGAGTTCGTAGTAGAATTCTATCTGGTAAATTATTATATTTGTTTAGATCATTGTGCTAATAGAATCAAGGTTATGGGTTTTCTGGAATTGTGTATTAAGTAGTATTGTTTTATTTCTATTGACAACACATATGAACAACCATCTTGCATATATAGAGTGATGCTTAATGATAGATGAATTCATTATTATAGTGTCATTTTTTTCTTTCAAATATTATTGACACTCTTTTTATATATTTGGAAACAGTCATGACATCTGGTATAATACAAAGATGAATAAGACTGAGTCCCTGACCAGCCTTCAAAAATGTCATTCAAGTAACAATATTCATACATCTAATAATTCTAAGTCTTCTATAAGTAGTGTGAATGTACCTTCTGGTGTGACTGCATGGGTTTACATTCATTTGTCCTGGATTTTTTGTTTATAACCCAGTCATATTATTAAATGTTCACCTTAAAATAAGCCACGTTTGGTTTATTAGACTTCTTTATCAGTAGTCTTGTCTAGTAATGTGACATACATTCAAAGATTCTTCACTTTAACATTTGGCTAAATTTAAAAGTTGAGGAACAATACATCTTTTCTGTTTTCCTAAACCTTCCTATATATAACATCACTAAAACCTCTTTCTCAGATAGCATGCAGAGTGTTCATAGATAAAAGAAGGTGCAGTTGGACACAGTGAACATGAGACACCTCATTCTTCTCAGTTTCAGATAGTGGCAGGAGCAGCATTCCATAATGCTGCTGTCCCTCTGGCCACATGACACACATCTCATGCTCAGATCTGTGAAATGCATGGCCACCTCTCGGTGGCATCATTGGAAAAAAATAGGAAAGTATAGCTTAAATGTATGTGAGGTATGTATATTAGTCAGGGTTCTCTAGAGAAACAGAACTGACAGAGATATGTGTAAATATTATGAGATTTTTCTAAGAATTGCCTCATGTGATTGTGGGGATAGGAAATTCCATAGGGCAGGCTGCAAGCTGGGAACTCCGATGAAGGTTTTTGATGAATTCCTCAGGAAAATCTGCCTGATGAAGTAAAGTTCGAAATCCTCTCTTCTGATTGCTGAAATCATCACTTCTCCTTTTGAAACTTTTAACTGATTGGATGAGACTTCTATCATTGTTGAAGGCAATCTCCTAAATTGATAGTAGAGGTATTCAGCCAAAGAGGCAATCAACTGATGATTTAAGTCCATGAAATATTCTCACAGTATCAATCAGGCCAGTGCTTGCTTGAACAAACAACTGGACACCATCATCTCGCCAATTTGACACATGAACTTAACCATTGCAGTGTGTATGGAAATAGAAGCTGTGTTGTCCTGCCTTGGAGTCTGTGGAATAACTGGAATGCTTTTTCTAAGAGCAGTAGTGTGATTTATTAAATGATAGAGATCTACAATTTTCTTAAGTTTGAAAATGCATTTTATTTTACAACAAGCCCATCTTCAGTAATAATATAAAGAAGTAAGAAAACAAACTGAAATAAATGAAAACTAGAATAAAATAAGAAGCTAATTTACGAACTTTCACTTAACCAACTCAGAAAATTTAGATTCTCTCCTCTATTGAAGGCAAGAATAGAGGCCTCTAGAAAATTTAACCTTCACAATTTGCAGACTGTTTCCTCCAAACCAACAAATTGAGGAGCATCTTTACTAAGAATTGTTATTGTTTGTACTCAAACTAGTTTATGGCAGTAGTTCTTATTGTATTTATGAAATTTACTTAAATAATAGGTTTAGTAAAAAATATGCATGAAGACGGAACTTTTATTTATATTAATACTGTATTGAATATTTGTAAAGTCTTAGTAAGGCATGCTACAACACATGTTAATTTAGGTATTGCCAAGGTAAAGTTAGAGCCAGAGTCAGAGAAAGCTTGCAATGGACCTTAAATTCTCACTCCATTACAAAAAATGAAAAGAAAAAGAAAATAATAGTAATGAAATTCCAATCATCTAAAACATTTTCAAAGAAAGGTCTTAATTCAAAAATTTTTAAATGCATGCACAATGTTTATATCATTTATTCTTTCAACATGTTAAAGATATTGTTCCATATCCATTGTTCCTAATTAAAATAAGCTATCATTCTTATTGTTCTGTCAAATGCAATCTGCATCCCCTTCCCTGCCATTGCTGCTTGTGCAATTTTCTTTTTATGCTTGGTTTCCATTCTTTGAAATATGATCCTGAGGGTGTTTTTATTTTTAATTATCCTGCTTTGCATTTGCTAAGCTTCCTCCCACCTAGATGGCTCCCTCATCTGTTTGCTTGTTGTCTGCTCATTGTTTTTTTGCTCATTGTCTGCTCCTTGTCTGTTTCTTCTTTAGGAGGCACCAGGAACCGTTCATATGTTTTTGTTTGCTCTCTGCTCATTGTTTTTTGCTCATTGTCTGCTCATTGTTATTTTTCCTGTTGTTTGCTTGTTGCCTGCTTATTGTTTGTTTGTCTACTTTAGGAGGCACTGGGAACCAAACCCAGGACCTCCCATGTGGGAGGTGGGTGCCCAACTGCCTGAGCCACATCCTCTCCCTGCTAAGCTTTTTGTATCTGTATATTTAAATTTTTAATGAATTTGGGAAAATGTTGGCAATTATTTTTTCAACCATGTTTTCTGCTGCATTCTCTGGCCCTCTTTTCCTAGGACTCCAATGATTGTCTCTCAGGCTACTGATGTGCTGCTTTTCCTTTTTTCAATTATGTCCCCTTGCTTTTTCCCCTCATATTGCATAGTTTCTTTTGAGCTGTGAGGAAGTTTACTGACTGTATCTTTTGAAATCTGTACTGTTCCATTAAGCCAAATCAGAAAGCTTTTAATTTCAATTTTTATTTTCGGTGCTAGAATTTGCTTTTGGTTCTTTTTTGTTTTTGCTTTGAGTCCATTTCTTGACTGCTATTTTCCATCTTTTCTCTCATTGTAGCCATCTTTTATCTTAAGTCCTGGAACATGTTGACATGGCTGATTTACAGTTCTTTCTGCTAATTCTAACATCTGGGAATCTTGGTGTTATTATTTTTCTCTTGTTAATGAGTCACATTTTTCCTTTTCCTGTATATGTCTAGTAACTATTACTAGATATACCAAGCTATGATATATTACAGAGATTGTGCATTCTGTTCTCTTATTCTGAAAGATGACTATTTTTGTTCTAGTTTGTAGTTGGAAGAAATTACAACATTGATGTGGAGACAGTGGCCTGGAGGCTCTAGGGGCAGGGAGAGGGAAAAACAGTTGTAATATGGGGGGCTTTTTCAGGACTTAGGAATTGTCCTGAATGACACTGCAACGATAGATATAGGCCATTTTATATTATCACATCACTTGCAGAACTGTGTGGGAGAGAGTGTAGACTACAATGTGAACTATGGTCCATGCTTAGTGGTAAAGCCCCACGATGTGTTTATCAGTTGCAATGAATGTGCCATATTAATGAAGGAAGTTTACGAGGGAGGGTGTGGGAGGTGTGGGGAGTGGGGCATATGGGAATCCCTATATTTTTTGTGTAACATTTATGTAATCTAAGTATCTTTAAAAAAAAATTTTTTTTTTAAATGATCAAATTGAACCTTTGAAAACTTGATTTTAAACTAAAATATGTCTGTTTTGGTTTGCCCATTCCCTAAAGCAAATTGCTTTGTTCTGCAACATAATCTTTGCTAGAAAGATATACTCCCTCTTGAGTTTCGACGGAAAGCCTAGGAGTTACTTAACTTAGTGGGGCTCAAAAATCAAATTCTCCCAGTGAAGTGGATAGTAGCTGAAATTTGGTTCAGTTCTTTCAGCTTTTCAGCTGGTACTTTCCTCTGAGTTTCTTGGAGTCTGTCACACAAAAGTATAACTAAAAGTCAGCCATGAATTTAAGGAGAATTTAAATACAACTCTCCTCACCCATCCCTTCCTTATTTGTCTCTCTCCTTTCAATTATTTCTTCACTCAATCTCCAGCTGCTCTGACAATTTCAAACTCCAATGTATAATACCTTCAACCAATAAGACTGTGGCTTTCTGCTTGAGTTCTAGTTACCCTCTGACTTGCAAAGTGGGGATAACCCACAGGGTAGAGGATATGAAGACCTATTTTAAAGTGGTGCAATTTTTTTTTCATTCAAGAATTGAATCCCCTCCAGTTTCTACTTGATTTTATTTTCTCTTCAGTACCTTCAAGTATATATGTTTAAAATGTTAAATTTAAAATATTGCCAAGACTTTTAAATTGTCATGCAAAGGAAGCTTAGCATGATTCAAATTAACTTTCCATTATCAAAAGTGCAACATCAAATTTAAAAAAAATCGCTATTTTTTAACAAAATTTTAGGTTAAACAAAATAGAGATGCTCAGTATGTTACTATGGACATTACTCTCAAAGAATGTTAAGTTTGGTAGCAGCTATCCTAATTTCAGACTCAATACCAAAGAGAAAAATTTTACATTTATTTTGAAATTTGTAGCAGAAAATTTCATTTAATGTCTTTGATATTTAAAAATTAAAATAGGAATGTTTTATTAGCATTTTAATTAGCTTTATGCAAAATTATCAATCAAACTTTTAGTTAAATGTAGAAATAGTATATAGGTATTCTTCTATTAGAGAGTTACAGTCTAGATTTTGGTCTATAATGTTAATAGTGGAACAAAATTTGCTAGGATAAAAATAGGATTTTTAGTTTTTCTGAATCAAGTCTTCAAATATATATTAAAGACACTTGATAATTTTACCTTAATTGTATTATAACCATGTCCTATAATCTGTCCATTCATCTACTTCATGTTGATTTTGGATGATATTAAGAAAAAATATGTTTTGAGAGTATTGGGATATCAAAATAAACTTTCTGAAAGGCATGGTTTTGATGAAGGAAAACATTTGTAACAAATCTTTCACAACAATACAAGGTGTTGGTGGTGGGGTGATGTATGGGAGCCCTGTATGATGATATGAATGTTTGTTTTGTAAGTTCACAACTTATATTATACACTTATTGTTTATGTATGTTCATGCATGAATGATACACTTCAATACAATTTTATTGAAAAATTCTATTTTTACTATAATGTGGCTGTGTCCATAGGCTTTATAGAAAACTACAAATTTTTAAAGCAATAAATAAATAAATCATACGCATTGAATCTATTGACATGTTCAGATATTCCAGAGATTCAATTAAAAAAGCATTAGTAATTTATATTTACCAAAGTCCACCCCCTCCCATTAGCCAACTACCTTCAAAGTATACATTATTTTCCGTATTTCTAGACTAAATAAACCTAGTCTTCAGCCTACACAATATTTACTAAACTTTCGTATAATACTGTTTTACCATAACAAAACCATAACAATTATTTCAAAACTTAAATTCTAATAGAAGGGAAAGCAACATGCATTTATTTACTCTAATCCATTGCTAGATTTTCATAATATTTCTAGTACAATTTTAGAACGGTGTTTTTCCTACATCACTGTAAATACAATGGTGATCTTGTTAAAATGCACCTTCTAATACAGAAGTTTTGAAGTGGGTCTCGTGTTTTACATTTCTCATAAGTTCCCAAGGAGATGATGCTTTTGATCTGAGAACCACACCACAAGTAGCAAAGGTGGGTTCTAAAATGCACGGATATTTTTGGTTTAACATTATGATATATTGAATTATTTTCACAATTGATTTATCATACAGTAGCATTCATAGCAGTAACAAGCATGCATGCATAATTAAATATAAGGGAACATGAAAATAATGCATATCTGGAATATGATAATCTACTCTTTTATGATATAATAATGTGGGCCATATAGAGGAGAATTGTATTTGCATGAATATAATTATTGTCAAGTATTTCAGTTTCCTAAAATTTCTTGGATTATGGAGAGGATAAAAGAGAAGGCACAGGTGGAGCTTGTAGGAGGTAATTAATATTTAGGCAGTTTTCCTGGATTTATAAAATCTGGGGGAATATCTTCTAGGTTATATTCTCACAGGATCTTGAAAATCAATGCTGTGTGATTTATCCTTTCCTTTACTGTTAGAGATCATGTGGATATTTAAGCTAAATAAGAAAACATAAAAAGAACCCTGAAACAGGCATGAATCCTGGGAAATTACTTTTATGAAAAAAAACTTTTCTAGATGTGACATGAACCTCTATGGCCTTGATAGTTAGAATGCGATTTCTTAAATAGTGGTGAAATGGTTCACTTCAGGTGTGTGATATATAGTAGGAAATAGTGTAAGTTTAAAAGAGTAGAAGTTTTTCATAGAAAGATAAGTCAGATT
>JAQZBX010070698.1:0-15378 GCA_029593785.1 Cabassous unicinctus
CTTAAAAAAAAAAAAAAATACTAGCTCATTAATTGTGGCAAATGCACCCTACCAACATAAGGTATTAATAATTGGGGAAACTAGATATGGGCTATATGGGAACTCTCTGTATTATCTTCTCAATTTTTCTGTAAATGCAAAATCTGTTAGGGGGAAAATGTGATTGTGGGCTGAGAATCAGTGTTGAATGGTATTTAGAAAAGCCAGGGACTTTGAAGGCCACAGACCTGGATACAAATCTTGGCTCCACCACTTCGGTTGCTTTACAATTCTGAACAAAGTGCTTAACTTCAGAGTCTCAATTTTCTTAATTAAAAGTGATTATATTAGCACATATTGATGGAGTCATTTAGGAAGGAATCACCTGGCCCTGTGTTTGGCTCATAGCAGGTGAGTATTACCTAACTTACCTTCTTCTCTTACCTTTTCAATGGAAAACAAAAACAAAACAACATAAACATTAATAAAACCAATTTTTTTTTTCTCCAGGAGTTTTTGAATAATCTTATATTCAGGTGATTTCTTAGCTAGAGTAAGCCATTTTAGTCATGTAATAGGATCACTCATTCATTAGCTATTGTTCAAAATATTTGTGGAATGAATGTAATTGTTGAAACAGAGCTTTCATGAGTAATTCTGAAAGCAGGTAGACTATCACAGTTTCATTGTTCTACTCCTACACTCCTTTGTTCATTCATTCATCTAGGCCTATTGTTTCAACGGATTCATTCACTTAATAAACTTTTATTCTATATCTACCCATGCTTATCACCAGCTACAACGGTGAAGAAGCCACTGCCCCAGCTTCAAGTTGCTTACAGATACTGAGGAGATTGGGCAAGGGATAGGAAATTATATTTATGTTTTTCATATTTTCAACTGTCCTATCCATTTAGAGGAAGGATTTGAGGTAGCTTGCAGAAGCTGAGACTAAAAAGCCAACAGTGGGGCAGTCTAGTGTGGTGATAAAGGCTTTGTCTCTGGAATCACACAGGCCTAGGTTTCATTCCCGGCTGTGCCAATTCTGACAAAGGCAGCCTCAGACTACACGGAATGTGCATATGCTCGAGCATGCTGTGTGCATGGGGATATAAGTGAGTGCGTGTGTCTGTGTTTAAATTCTGGGAGCGGAGAGGCGGGTTTTGGATTAGTAGCTGGCTCTCAGACCTGGGATCTGGTGGTTCTCCTCACTTCCAGCTGGACTTTTAACCTCCTAGCTGTCTTCACTGGGAACCTCCTCTTCACTGGGTTACTTTTCCTTAATTGAAGCCAGAGCTGTTGTAGATATGGCCCCTGCTTGCTTCTGGTTCTCGCTGGTCCCTCTCTGCTAAAGTCTCTGCCTGACCTGCAGCCAAGCGGCCCTAGTTTCTATAATGTGTGAGTGGAAAACGTTACAGCGCGGCATGAAAATGTAAAGGTTGGGTTGTAGCCTCGGGCAGACAGAGGGGTGATCAGCTATGTTGAAGGGCATGCAGGGCTATGCTTTGGAGGATTTCTTTACGTGGGAACTTGAGATCTGTTCCAAAGAATAACGAGGGGTGGAGGCCTCGGTTCTTCATCATGTATCGCCATGTAGTGATAACTTGGCTCTAAAGTGCTGAAAAATAGATCTTATCCATTGAACTCTTTAACCATAATCATTTCTGAATTTGAGACCTGCCAGAAAAACTTAGAAAGTGTTTTTCTCAGGAGAGCTGATTTTTAATGTAGTATTTTAAAATCAGTTTTATTGAGATATATTCACATACCATACAATCCATTCAAAGTGTACAATCAACGGCTTTTGGTATAATCACAGAGTTGTGCATTCATCACCACAATCCATTCTAGAACATTTTCATTACTCCAAAAATAAAAACCCCATACGCTTTAGTAGTCACCTCTCAATCCCTCTATCCTTCCCCAGCCCTACACAACCCGTAATCTAATTCCATCTCTAAGATGTATTTATATTTACATTTTATATAAATGGAATCAAATAACATGTAGTACTATGTCTGGTTCATTTCAATAAGCATAATGTTTTTTAAATTGTGTTTTTTAAAAATTGGAGTTGTATTTTTACAGAAAAGTCGTGTAAAAATACAACATTCCCATATACACACTATTGTTGACACTTTGCATTAGTTTGATACCTCTGCTACAAATGATGAAAGAATAAAATATTCTTAACTATAGCCCATAGTTTACATTAAGTGTATGATTTCCCATATACCACCCTATTATAAATATCTTGTAATAGTGTTGTACATTTGTTATAATTCATGAAAGAACATTCTTATATTTGTACTTTTAATCACAGTTCATCATCCACAACAGAGTTCATTGTTATACATTCCCATGTTTTGTCTTCTCACTTTCCTTCTAGTAACATAACACAAAACTTCCTCTTTCAACCACATTCACAAACATAATTCAGCACTGTTAATTACATTGACAAAAATGTGCTACTATTGCCACTATCCATTTCTAAGCATTTACAATCAACCTACATAGAAGTTCTACTCAAATTAAGCATCAGCTCTCCATTCTCGACCCCCATTCTTTCGCCAGGTAACCTATATTCTAGATTCTAACTATGAGTTTGCTTATTTTAATTAGTTCATATCAGTGAGATCAAACAATAGTTGTCCTTTTGTGACTGGCTTATTCTACTCTACATAATGTCCTCGAGGTTCATTCATGTTGTTATATGCATCAGGACTTCATTCCTTCTTAGAGCTGAATAATATTCCATCATAAGTATTTGCTACATTTTGTTTATTCATCAATGGACACTAGGATTGCATCCATCTTTTGGCAATTGTGAATAATGCTACTATGAACATTGGTGTACAAAAGTCTGTAAGAGTCCTTGCTTTCAGTTCTTCTGGGTATATACTTAGTAGCAGGATTGGTGGATCTTATAGTAATTCTACACTTACCTTCCTGAGGAACCGCTAAACTGTCTTCCACAGTGGATGCACCATTTTACATTCCCACCAGCAGGTTTTTAGGGCTAATGTAGGTTTTTAGGGCTATAAATTTCTCTCTCATCACTGCTTTTGCTGCATCCCATATATTTTGATATTTTGGCTTCTCATTTTCTTTCTTCTCCAGATATTTACTGAATTCTCTTGCAATTTCTTCTTTGACCTGCTGTCTGTTTAGGAGTGTGTTGTTTAACTTCCATATATTTGTGAATTTTCCAGTTCTCCATGTGTTATTTATTTCCAGTTTCATTCCATTATGGTCAGAGAAACTGCTCTGTATACTTTCAATCTTTTTAAATTTATTGAGACTTGTTTTGTGACCCAGCATATGGTCTATCCTGGATTATGCGCACTTGAGAAGTATGTGTATCCTTCTGTTTTGGAGTACAATGCTTTGTATATGCCTGTTTGGTATAGTTAATTTATCATATTATTCAAGTTCTCTGTTTCCTTATGGATACATTTTCCAGATGTTCTACCTATTGATGAGCCTGGTGTATTGAAGTGTCCAACTATTATTGTAGAGACATCTATTTCTCTCTTCAGTTTTGCCAGTGTTTGCCTCATGTATTTTGGTGCTTCATGGTTAGGTGCATAAATATTTATGATTATTATTTCTTCTTGGTGGATTTCCCCTTTTATTAATATATAGTGTCCTTCTTTGTCTCTTTTAACAGCTTTTGACTTAAAGTCTATTTTGTCTGATATTTGTATCGCCACTCCAGCTTTTTTTTTTTGGGTTACTATTTGCATGGAATATCTTTTTTACAACCTTTCGTTTTCAACCTATTTGTGTCTTTGGGTCTCAGGTGAGTATCTTTTAGATAGCATATAGTTGGACCACACTTTTTAAAAAATCTATTCTGACATTCTGTGTCTTTTGATTGGGGAGTTTAATCCATTAAGATTCAGTGTTATTATTGTAAGGACAGTGTTTACCTCAACCATTTTATGCATTTATCTCATATCTTATTTTTGTCTCTTTTTTAACCCTCTTAGTAACCCTTACTGATAATTTTCATTTCTACACTCTACTCCAAGCCTCTCTTTCCTGTATTTTCCTTTCAGCCTGCAGAACTTCCTTTAGTATTTCTTGTAGGTCAGGTCTCTTATTGATGAGCTCTCTCAGTTTCTGTTTATCTGTGAATATTTTAAACTCTCTCTCATTTTTGAAGGACAGTTTTACCAGATAAAGAATTCTTGGCAGGCAGTTTTTCTCTTTCAATACCTTAAACATCATTTCACTGCCTTCTTGCCTTCATGGTTCTGCTGAGATATTGGCTCTTAGGCTCATTGTGGTTCCCTTGTATGCGACGAGTTGCTTTTCTCTTGCTGCTTTCAGGATTCTTTATTTATCTTTGGCATTTGACTTTCTGACTAGTAGGTGACTCAGATTAGGTCTGTTAGGATTTATTCTGTTTGGAGTATGCTGTGCTTCTTGGACACGTTTTTATATCTTCCATAAGAGATGAGCAGAGGTTTCTCTTTACAGGGCTATTTGGGCTAATTAATGGAGAAGGAATACAGAATTAGATCACATTTTGCAATGCCTAATGAAAAAAATGGTCCTAAGCAATTATCATCAATGATTGCTAATATCACAGAAAGAGAGAACTGGAAAATATGTCATATGGCAGATGTGGGTAATATTGCTTTTCAAGTTATTATTGCCGAAAATTCTAACCTAAATCTAATCAATCTTCTAGACCTACCTATCTATTCACAGTTTATAAGAGGTCAAGCAATATTTTATATAACATGAAGATGCTTTCAGCAGCAAAATCCAAACTGTGGGAAACTCTACAAGACAGATGAGCCAGTTTCTTCAACAAAGAAATTGTAAGGAAATAAAAAGAGCAGTTATGAGTGTATATACAAAAAAGCACATGGGGGCATGTAGTAAGTCTGTTTTTATTAAATATTGTATCCTCAGTGTGAGGGGATAGTAATCCTAAGGATTAAAAAAGAAACATATCAACTAATTGTAATTTGTGGGCTTTATTGTGATCCTGATTCAAATGACTATACTAAAAAATATTTATGAGGCAATCAAAGAAATGTGAACACTGACAGGACATTTAATGACATTAAGAGATTATATAATCTTTAGGAATTAGTTATAATGGAATTATGATTATATTTTACAAAGATAAGTATCTTTTAAAAATACATGAACTACCTATGGATGAAGCGATACTGTCATCCAGGAGACGGAAAGTGGGTAGGAAAATGGGTGAACAAGATTGGCATACTCTACTTTATACTGCATATGAGTAATTTATACTACAAATATTTTATCAGTCACCTGGTCATTTCTGTTTATGGATAATTGGTATAATAAAAATGAGGTAATAAAAAGGAGTGAAGTGCCAGAGCTGCTTTCTGGTGGCCACTTTATCAAAGAGGTTTGCTCACCAGCACATCAGCGGTGAGTTATTATTGGTAAATCTGTAATAGCTTCATTCATTGTATTGCACCAATGCTAATCATATGGGCAAATCACGTTTACATCATTATGATATGATACAAGGTTTTCATGGGCATCTATTAGTGAGGCAAATGGTATAGTCTGCTCATCACAGTGCAGCCCTGGCTCAAATCTAGCCCAACTTTCCCCAGAGATATAGTGGATTTACATATGGCTGCTACTTTAATCTCTACAGGTTCATGGTAAAGGGTCTTCACCAAAGGGATCTCCTAATGAAGTCATAGTTGTAGGCTGAGGAAGGGCTAGCAGTGCTGCATGGATTGCTACACAGGGAGTGTAGACCATCTGCACATGCAATGTAAGTTTGTCTTCTGTATTTGTCCGCCAAAGGGGTGCTGATGCAAATACCAGAAATCTGTTGACTTTTATTTATTTATTTATTTATCCCCCCCTTGCTGCTTGTGCTTGCTGTGTCCATTTGCTGTGTGTTTTCTCCGTGTCTGCTTATCTCCCCCTTGCTGTGAGGTCCCGCTGCACCAGCCCACCGCGCCGCGCGGGCTGGCCTGCCCTCACAAGGAGGCCCCGGGAAGCGAACCCGGGGCCTCCCACATGGTAAACGGGAGCTCTATCGATTGAGCCACACCCGCTTCCCTATTGACTTTTATAAAAGTATAAAGGGCATTTATTTGGGATAAAAGCTTACAGTCCCAAGATCATTAAAAGTCCAGCTCAAGTTACCATAACAGGTACTTTCTCACCAAAGTCAGCTGCCACATGTTGAAGCAAGATGGTCGCTGATCTCTACTTGGTCTCTCCTTCCCCTCCAGGCTTCCAGGCCTCTCTCTCCTGGCATAGAGTTCATTTCTTTCCTGGTCTCCTATATCAGTTTCAGCTGTTCTGGTCTCTTCCCAAGGTCAGCTGCAAACTATCAAGTGAAAGGCTCATCTCTTCCCTGGCCCCAGGTCAAAATTGACAGAGGTCTCTCTCTTCCCGTGGGTCTTCTTGTGGCTGTCTGTCCCTGTGTGTGTCCATTTATATCAGACCCAGCAGGGGGGTGGGGACTCAACCTGAATCATGCTCACAGACGTACTCAAATTATAACTCAGTCTTAATGGGTAATCCGCCCAAAGAAACCTCAGCTGAATATAATGCAATCAAAGAGTATCACACCCAGAGGCATAGATCAGTTTACAAACATAATCTTCCTCTTTTTGGGATTCCTAAAATAATCTCAAACTGCCACACCTTCAGAACCTGCTCAAGTTTTATCTCGTATGTAGCAGAGTCCCTTGGTAATTGCCTGCTGCTGAGGATTCCATTCCACCCTCCTCTGAGAATGACTTCCTGATCTGCAGAAACTGTAAAGATAAAATCTATAAATAATAGACTGCTTTAGGACCACATTTCAAATGCAATCACACAAAGTTTGGAAAGGAGAAGTAAAGCAAAGGCCATCTTCAGTCCTTTTTGGCTGTTTTCTTTGAGGAATCAATTTGGTGGAGACATAACTACTTCTTCCAGGAGAATTCTAGAGTTTAATCTTCAGTGTCTGGGTGTTAGAGCCACTTGTGGTAGCAGCTGCAATGGGGGCTTCCTGATTCCTAGATTGCATTTACTGTTTTATGCTCTTGAACTCATTTTTGTAAGTGGCAGTCTCAGAGGAAGTTATCTTAGTGCTCGATTATATAGTATTTTGAAAGTAATTTTTGGAGGCATAAATTAGAACTCTTCCTTCCAACATTTCCAATGATTTTGGAGCAACTAATTTCCTGTATTAAATTCTGTTCTACATCAAATAACTAGAGTGATTTTCTTTTTCTTGCAATGACACATGGCTGATAAAGAACACCCCATTTTATGGATTGTTGTTTCAGCCAACACCTGCTTTATGAAGCAACTCGGGTTGCATTCTCCCCTGATATCCCATGATCAGGCATTTGGTCTCTGAATGGATGTGATAGCCAGTCAAAACCATTTATATTTCAAAACATTGTGAGTCCCCGCTGAGATTCTACCGATTGGAACTGCCTGGGTCTCCATACAGCATCCTGATCAGCTGCAGGCACTAGAAGAGTCATTGAATCCACTGGGTCCTAAAGGTCAAGTTGCAGAGCTGCTTGTACTGAAGTCTAAACCACCTGTGGGTCCCACTCACAGCAGCATGAGCCTGGATTGCTTGGTAATTTTACAGCAGTAAATCCCCTTTGATGTATGTTACCTCAAAAATTCATAGAGGTCCAAACTGCTATGTCTTTTTCTGAGAGGGAATGAATGCTGTAGAGGAGATATCATGACAGACATCAAACCAGATTCCCAGGAACCAGAGTGTGTCTTTCTTAGGGGCAGTGAGTGCTTTAAAAGGGATATCCTGACATGTCTAGACCCTGGGTTTTTGTGGAATTTTTCTCATATCCTTTGGAATGTGTGTGTCATGTCTAGGGCCAAGGGACCCGCTACTTCCTGTTCCCCATATTCATTCTGCATTATGTCACCACTGTAGTGGACTAGTATCATGTCCTATGGGCTGACAAGAGTTGTGCTGTTGACCATGGCAAGTGAAAATGACCTGTGCCTGGTGTTTTTATTATTGGGTAGAGGAAAAGCATGTGCCGGAATAGCAGCTGCATTGCCAATGCCAGGAGATGCATTAGTTTGCTCTGAGACAGACCACATTAGGAACAACAGGCACGGTTGGGGCCACTGCCTGATAGTTTATGATACTCCACTGTCATTTTGAAACACCCTTATTTATTCTGTGTAGTACAAGTAAACAAGTTATATGTGGATATGATGAAACTCACTACCTCTGCATCTTTCAAGCCTTTGTGATGACACTAATCTCTGAAATTAATCAATGGATGAAATACCACATTTGGCTTATCGTTGTGGTAAGAAAAGAAAACTCCAGGGGTTTCCACTGGCTGTCTCTGACACAAGTCTCTCCAAGGCATCAGCAAGACTCTGGAAATTTTGCCAGTGGCCCAGTGAATTTATTACAACTGTGCACTCATAAAATGAAAAATAGCCACAGGATGTGCTTATGGAGTCACTATGTCCACCGTGAAGCAGGTTGCACCCAAAAGTCTACCACTTGATTCCTGTGGCTCCCACTCACCAGTGGACTGTGATGGCATTTGGGGCCCCTTGGGATTATGGTTTGTTTCCCCGGGAACCACCTGATGCTCTCAAACTTGCCTGTTTCCCTGGTGCTTATCTGATTTGCCTGGGTCTCATTGTGTTCCTAATAAGGTTCAGTTGCTGCCAGCCAAGGAGTAATGAGTCTCTTTTTGCGAGTTTTCGGTCAGTCCAAACTGTTCTCCAGGAATAGTCCTTAAATGGAGCATGGTATTTGTAGACAAAAATGCAAGGAGTGTTTCAAACTAGATCTCCAAATTTTTACCACCTGGGCTTCACTTCTGGCTAAGAGCTGCAGTGGAAAAGAAATCCAGTGAAGACTGTAAATTAGGACAGGAGTCTGGGAGAACCAAGAGCCTGGAGAACCATGCCACATCCACCATCTCCGAGAGGTGAGCTTTCCTTGCTCTTTTGTCAAATAGGCTTAGTTCTCAGGAATGGGGAACAAAGAAGGTTTTAAGCAAACAAATTGTTCACTGTAGAAATTCCTTATTTCTTATTCTTCTAATGACATGTAGCATAGGACTTCACAGGTGCTCTCTCTCTGTATTTGTGTATGTGAGTCTTGAATGAAATTTGTTGATAGAACTTGAGAGTTTGAGGTATAGTAAAACTCCCTTTTTCTTCTGCTGAGGCAGAGTAAAAGGTTCAGTCAATATAATGCATTGGTTCCCAGGGAAGAAACAGCTGGGATGAAATAATTATGGGGACTCTGAGAAAGTAGGGAACCCAATGAAGATAAAATGATATAATAGGAATAAAAACAATGAAAAGTCAAGTTTGTTACACAAATGTTGATTGCTGTTCAAATCTAGTCAATTCCTTTCATAGCCTGTGTTGATCTATCCTGTTTTTGACAAGACTATACATCTAGGGTCAGACAAGGTGGAGGGAATTTGGTTTGGTGGGAGAGCCCTGGATTAGGAGTTTGAAGATTTGGGATATAGTTCCAGTTTCACGACTTTCCAATTGTACTTGACAAAACCCTCAAATGTTCTGATGATCTGCATCCTTATTTATCAAATAAGAATGATATTACCTGCCTGCCTCATTCAGGTGTGGAATGAGAAGATTCGGGCTCATTTGTCCAACATCTACTTATTGAAGGCTTACTGTATTCCAGGTTCTGGGTGCTGGGTATTTGGATGAAATAAAACAGTAATAGTGATTTGCAAATTGTACAGGAGACCTCAAGAGTTCTGGCAGTATACCTATTCAGTTAGAGCCTCATTGTAGAGAAAGGAGGGCAGAGGACAACAGAGTCTAAAATTTTCTTTACTTCCCTGCCAACCCATTGGCAAAAGTCCTTGAGTTAGCTCTCTCTCTTTCTCTCTTATAAACTGGTGCTTGAATGAAGATACCACATATATTAGACTTTCAAATCCCTTCAAAATATTTACTTATTGCTATGGATTGAACCATATCCCCCCCCCCCACCCCAACACATGTTCAAGTCCTAAACCCCAGTCGTGTGAATGGGCTCTTTTTAAAATAGGATCTTTGAAGATTCTATTAGTTGAGGCCAAACTTAATCCAATCTGCCTGGAGTCCTTATACACAGAGGAAATCTGGACACAATGGATAGAAGTGGGTAGAGATCGATGGCCGTGTGACAGGCAGACAGTCTTGGATGGCGGGCCAGCCATGCCACGATGCTGCAGACTTCAGAGAAAGCACGGTCCTGCTGCCCCACTGATTTTGGACTTCTAGCCTCCCAAACTGTTAGATAATAAATTCCTTTGCTTAAGCCGACTAGCCTGTGGTACTTTGTTATAGCAGACCTGGCAAACTAAGGTAACTATTCAGTCATTTATTCAACAAACTTTTGAGCACCTTCTATGTACCAAACACAGTTTTAAGTGCCAAGGGATACAGATCTAAACAAGGGTAGGCAGAGGGAAAGTGGTGCAAGCTCTGGGGTCAGATTATCATGTGCGGTGTTGACAAATTATTTTTCTTTTTTATTTCATTTTCCTCATTTGCAAAATGGGACTAATGATAGTAGCAACTTCATAGGATGTTTGTGTGGATTAAACACTAATGCCACGTGAAGTGCTTAGCACAGTGCCTGATGCACAGTAAGGATGAATAAATGTCACAACCTCACTGTGGCAGATACTCTCTGACTAAATGGAGTTGATGGAAGAGAGAGAGGTAAGAGGGCAGACGTCAAAACTGAATGAAATATCCGGTAGCTCTTACTAATGAAGGACAATTAAGGGAGAAAAAGTAAAAGGGGTATGCAGTTCATTGTCAGGAATTTCTTGTTTTACACCTGATTCTGGATGTTGGTTTGTAAATTTGCCAGCTAGAGGCAAATTCATAGAGAAATGAACTTTTTTTCTGAAATTGACTTGGCTATTTTTTATGGGTTTCAGACCTGCTGAAAGTTGGCTTTTTCCTCATCTTTTGTTCGTAAAAGATGCTTATAGGGTCCACACAGTAATTCTTTTGTAGTGGTTTCTTTGTGAAATATTAGATTAAGCAGAAAATTGGCATTTTATTGTAAAACAACCATATTTCTTTATATTTAATGAAGGGTGGTTTGCTAAAATCTTGCCCAGAAAACGGTAACACATTCTGGCTCTTCTACAAACAGGCAACTAGCTAAGTTCTGCAACAACATTTGAAAATACAAGTAAAATTTCGTGGCACATCAAAATAAATCCTAAGTATTAACATTATCCTCTTGCACCTGAAGTTTTAAAAAATACATTCAGAAAGAGATTCTGTGAGAACTAAAATAATGTCATTTCTAATCCTTGGAGCTTCCCCCACGTGTATGTTATTTCCTAACCATTGAAACATTTTCGGGGTTACCGGGTAGTATTGTGCCTCACGCAGCTCAGCCACACACATAGAAATCCTCTTACAGGAAATTACTATACTCTTTCTTGATGACTCATTTTAATGTTCACAGTTGAATCCAACCCCAATTTAGCAACTTCTTGGAATCAGGCTTTCTGTCCTTCTGACATTACCTGGCTCCACGGCCACCCCAGAGAAGAGGATTCCCTGCAGGTTTTGGCTCATTTGGTTTCCTGAAATGTGGAATAGGCTCTGAGACCAACGCCCACATTCATGAGGTGCCTCCTTGGAAATGAGATTAGACAAAAGATCTCAGGTTTGAAGACAAAGCAGATGGGATTTAAATCAGGATTCTTGTCATTTAACCGTTCTGAACCTTAGTATTTTCGTCTGTAAAATTAAAATACGAATGGCACAAGAATAGCTTGAATATAGTAAGATCTCTGTTAGCTCCCTCTCTCTCCAAAAAGGTGTAAACAAAACACATCCTGACTTTTTAGGCAGGAAAGGAGGGAAGTTTTAAAGGGCATTAGGAAGAGAATAAATTGGAGGGCTGGAGAAATGGCCTGAAGCTAAGCTGGGCCCTGAGAATTAGTACCTAGCATCATACCCCAGAACAGTTATGGAAAGAAAACTTCCCTTTGAATGCTGCTTCCATCTGTTCCCTGGATGCGGGAACCCGACTTTGCTGCAGCTGGGAGGTGGGTCGCCTGCATCTGCAGATGATGCCTCAGGAAGGGTCTCTGTTTAGGTTGCTCACCTACAGGTGGAAAGAGGGCTCTGGGGAGCACAGTGCTGCCTTAGGAAAGCGGGGCTCTCAAGGCGAGTGCTTCAAAAACTTAGGAAGGACGGTCAGAGGATGCTGGACGTTTCCACCCTGCTTTACTTTAGGTCTAATGACAGTAATGCCTTCCTTCCATTGTTCTACATTATAGAGAACTAAATGAGACTACAGTTATCCCCACTTTGCAGATAAGCAAACTGAGGCACAGAGATTAAACAGCTTACCTTCAGTCATTTAGATGGCAAGTGGCAGAGTCAGGACTTGAACCCCTGCGTGTCTGACTCCAAACCCTGGGTGGCAAATCCCTTTATGTTGCTGTCCCAGAAATCTAAAGACTCTTCTGCTATACTTAAACCTGGTTTACTTCTCTTAAATCTTACCCTGAGAGCTGCTAAGTGTCTTACCCTATTAACTCTCTGCTAATGCTATTCATGCCAAAACTAAGCCATGCAGCAGTGCCGTGAGCCCCCCAACTCTGCAGAAGAGGTTTGGGAAAGTGAGTCAAATAAGCATACAGACGTATCTGAGTGTCCAGCATTGGCACCCGTGCATGTCTCTGCCCAGTGGTGACAGTATTTTCATGGGATAAACCAACTTTGTTGTACAATTTTGGATGCCATTTCTAATTCATTTCCAGACTCCAAGCCTGGGTCTCTTGCCTCCCTGGAGACATTGTGAGCAACCTATACTGCCTAATGTATTATTATTATGTTTAACTTAGTCAGGGGTCTTGTATCTAAGGACCCTAACTGATACGATGACAGGTGGAGGACATGTGAGTGGCAGGATGTTTCCAAAATATCGACCATTTCTCCCCATTTGCTCTTTTCCCTATTCAAGCATCTATGCCATTTGCACACCTCTGTTTTCTGGGAAGGAATATGATAGTATGAATGCAAGGGGGATGAAAAGGACAATTTCTGCATTCAAAGGCTCATGCTTTTCGGGGAGGGTAACAACAAAACTGCAACCAACAGAATATTTGGGAGAGAGATCACGAGAAGCTTCTCTTCTCTCCTTCATGCTTCTAGATGGGAAAATTATTTCCCCAGGGCAGAGAAAGGAAATATGAGAACCTCAAACTGCATGAGATTATATTTCTGCCCTCTCGGGAGAATGGAGTCTCAAAGCAGATATTAACCTGATTTAGATAAAAAAAAATGAAGACCCATTTGTATCTGAGTCTGGTCTGAAATTTATTCACGTTGCACGGGTAAAAGCAAGACAAATCACACGAGACCTTCCACCAAGCCTGGTGTGAGCACAGCACAGAACAAGCGCACAGTAAGCGACACTGACATTCGGATGAAAATGGAGAGAACGTGCGCTGCTCTGGCTAGTTAGGTACAGTGAGTCCACTGCATTCTCTTTAGGGAGAGGAGCGTCAGAGCTGCTCAGGATCTCCCATGGCCACTGAGTCTCATTAAGTACAATAACGCAACAGCGTGCTTGGTTGACGGAGAAAAACAAGTCTGGTGAACACCCCATTCTTTTTGTCTTGTGGGTTCAAACTAGGTAATCATTAACAAGCATCTGCTGCCCTATAAGGTTTCACATCCATGCCAACCTAAAAGTAAGCAGAAAAGGAGCCTTTACATTAAAACCTATAAAATTGTCCTGGGGAGCCATTAATCCTCTGGGGACGGGGGCAGTTCAACCTCAAGTGCATGTGGCTCATAAGCTATGTGCCTCAGAGCTGTTGTGTTCTTCATTGCCGACTTAACTTTACATTCAAGTACCCACTTAAAGAATGCTGTGACAACATGTATTGGTAAAATATTTAATTTTGGCATAAATTAAGATAGGTACGTTGGCCTTTGTCCCCTGAAGCAGTCTACTGCCTAAAGTTTAAGACACACTCTTTTTGTTCAGGGAATGAAGGTGGTTATTTATCTTTATTGTTTGTTAAGGATAAATGAACTTCATCTTGTATAGATAGGATTTTTTTTTCATTTAAAAACACAGATATTTCATTTGAAGATGGAATGCATATGAGATGCTATTATGGAACCACTATTACTTTTCTTAGGTGTGACAATATTTTTGTAGTCATGTATGGACATCCCAGGGAGATGCAGGCCAAACTACTCATGAAATTTCATTATATCTGCAGGTTACTTTGAAATATTTCATCAAGGAAAAAAGCATGAAAGCATAGAAAGAGATAAAAAGATAAAATGTGGCAAATAATTCTTGTATATAGATAGTGGATATATGGACATTTTTGTACTATTCTTTCAAATTTGAAGTTAATTACTATATTGAGGACTTTTCAGGAATATTTAACTAAAGTAAGAGAGGTCATGTGAAAGCGTGCAGAATTACCCTGGAACTTACACTACAGCGTTAAGTTCTGGCCTTCTGCTGGTATTTGGAGACCCAACTGCCCACTGGGGGATGGATCAGTATTAATAGGTGCTGCTTATTGATACTTAGGGCAGGCCACGCTTGGTGCCAAGTATTCTACACGAGGCTCACTTCAACCCCACAAGTAACCAAATTGTACAAATCAAAACCCCTACCAACTCCAAAAGGTAGGCAGTATCCACCATATTTTACAGATGAGGAGCTATCCAAGGTAGACTAGGCACAGTCACAGGGTTATTAACTCAGATTTGCCCGACTCCAAAGCCAGTATGTTATATAGTTCCCAGAAAAGAGAGAGTGGAAATCACAAACATGACACATGAACAAGGATATTTCTGTGCATGTCTTTAGATCGGGAAATAGACGGATACAATGGAGGCACCAGGCGGCTTGTGGGAGAGCCCTGCAATCATCCATGGAGGGTGATTAGACAGAGGAAGCATAGAAATAGAGAGTGGGGTGTGTGTGTGTGTGTGTGTGTAAATACATGTATCATCTGCTTTCTGGTTCTGTAATTTGGCCCTGACTAGCATAAACCTGGTGGTGGTGAATGGACCCTGCATCACGTTAGGGTGCCCAGTGGGGGGCTTGCTTAGAGATGGGAGGCCCAGAAACACTTAGCACAGAGATGAGGTATTTCCATGCCTTTATCTCTGGGAAGTAACTAATGACTCTAAAGCATAAATTAGATGGCTCCCTCAAATAAGGGCTTCTTGATTTCAGCATTGAATGAAAGAATTATCTTTCAGTTTACCTAATACAGTGCAATAGAGGCTCAATAGTCAACAAAAATAATGACAGTGTTATTTATTTCCTTTATCAATTTAACTTAAATCATTTAAATTTAATTAAATTTTTGTCACTTTAATTTGGCTTTTTTTTTT
>JAQZBX010070699.1:0-15370 GCA_029593785.1 Cabassous unicinctus
CACACTAACTGAAAGAATATCAAATTCCCATCCTGGGGAGCTCTGCCACATTCTCTAGTGGGATAGCAAAAATCCCTGGAGTCCAGGGGCAGTGATTGGTGAAGAATGGACCATTGACAGACTCTTGATATTGATGACTGTGCTTATGAACATTTTCTTTTGAAATAGAAACTTAGCCTAGTATTATAGGATGCCTAAGAGTTAACCTGAGTGCCTCCTTGTTGTTCAAATGTGGCCTCTTTCTAAGCCAAACAGCATATAAATGCATTATCTTCCCCCTTAATGTGGGACATGACTCCCAGGGATGAGCCTCCCTGGCACTGAGGGATTACTACCACACACTGCCTAGCAATGCAACAGGAAAAAGACCTTGACCAAAAGGGGGGAACAGTAAAGTCAAATGAATTTGTATGGCTAAGAGACTTCAAAGTGAGTTGGGAGATCATCCCAGACATTAAGCTTATGCACATCTCAGCAGAATCTCATTGACTGCCAAAGTAAATATTGCTTCAAAGTGTGAGGCTCCTGAGGGTTCTGGAGACATCCATACACTATAGGCAGGACAAACAGTTCAGGAATTTGATGACCTGCCAGTGGGACCTACTTTGAAATTTATGGTCCCCAATGGGACAGAACTGGGCTTACTGTGGTTTCCCTACACATGGCTTTTCTGCCCACTCTATTTGAAGCTATAGTTAGTAATATAGTTGAAAGGTGTATTTCAGCAGACTTAAATCTTTGGGCTGTCCATGTACCTTTTGGGCCCTGAATCTCAAAAGAATTGCAACACCTACTTTCCAGTTCATTGGACACACCCAAGACAACTAACAAGGAGATGATAATGAACAGCAACCATCCTAAGGAACAGAGAGAGTCTGCAACTTCAAGCAAGATAGTCCCATCCATCTGCCCCATGGGAGCTAAGCCCTCTCTCAAGTAGAGGCAGAGTGGGTATCACCACCCCAGAATCCTCAGGATTGGGGAATGGACTATGGACTAGAGTAGACTAATTGTTATTCTACTATAGATTTATTGTGATTCTAGCAATGGAAGAACATTTTCATTGATTGGAAGGCAATAGCCACTGGAGGTTCTTGGGGAAAGAAGAGGGAACAATAGGTATAATATGGGGATATTTTTGGGACTTGGGAATCATCCTGAATGACACTTCAAGGACAGATATAGGCCATTGTATATCTTACCATCATTTATAAAATTCTATGGCAGAGATTGTAATCTACAATATAAACTATAATCCATGCTTAGTGGCAATGCTCCAAAATGTTTTCATCAATTTTAACAAAATGTACCACACTAATGAAGGATGTTGTTAATGTGGAAAAGTATAGGAGGGTAGGGAGCAAGATATATCAGAATCCCCTATACTTTTTATATAACAAATATATAATATAAGTATCTTTGAAAAAAATAATAAAGGTGTATTTAAAAAAAAAACTATAAATAGACTAGTTGGAGAAGGAAATCCTCCCTAAGTCAGGGCATGTGAACTGTGGATGAGTGATGAGGAAGAGTCCGCATGTAAACATTAGGAAGAAGAACATTCCTGGAAGCAAGAAGAGACATAAAAAGGCCAGAAGCCTTGAATCAGGACAATGTTAGGGAAGAACAATGCACATGGGTGAAGGTGCCAGGTGAGGACACAGAAATGAGTGTTTGAGTGGGAGGAATTGTGCAGAGCCTTATACCAAGGCCATTATAATTTACTACAAGTTTGATGAAACAGAGAGCTTTCCTTCTCCTAATCAGCTTAGCACAGTACCTGTAATTGACTTTTACATGGGGATAAAATGTCCTAGAAGTTAAAGTTTAAAGGCAAAGTGGAGTTCAATACTGTGACTCTACTAAAAAGTGTAACAAAGAACAAATGCCAGAAAAGACACACAAAATCTTCTGGGCAAAGATGGTGCTTGAGTGCACATGTTTTATTTCTCTTTGCCCTGATTTTAATTTAGAGCCCAATTAATAATACAATTAAGGTAGTTGTTGATCTTTGAGGCAGAATAGAAGAGAATGGATAATAATACTCATCCTTGTCAAATCAAATTCTTCATCCCACAACCTTAAAAATTCCTTCTAATCATTTTACCCATGTGCTCTTAACTCATTGCCTTTCACACCTGGACATAGTTATATAAACATTCAATTCTTGCTGTAGTTTCTTCCATGACACACAGACTGATGTGGTCGTCTGGTATCCTGAGACACTCTCATTCAATTTTTTCAGTTTTTGTCAGCACTTTTAACTCTCTGTATTTATTTTGATTATTTATATGTTACTTATTTATTGCCAAAGACTATCCACTAGAAACTGTTTAGAAATGTAGGCTGTGGTACCAAACAACATGAGTTCAAATCCTACCTTGGGGAGAGTGGATGGGACAAAGGAGAACTATTGCTTAATGAGTACAGAGATTCTGCTTAGGGTGTTGGAAAACCAACAGCTCCAATCAGGGTTAGAAGCTCAGCATATCCGGCTTCACATCTGAGATGCGAGATACTTGTGCTTCCCAAGAGTTCCCAATTTATACTTCCCAGGGGAAGGAGGCCTGCCAAAGAGCAAAAAGCATGTACCAGGCAACCTTTCTATAGAGTTGTTGTGCTGGCAAGCAACTGGATCTGCTTATTCCTGGCTTTCAGATTCAAGGTATTTTCAGGCCATTTGAATAGACTTAACTTCTGCCCTGGCTAAGGAATAGAAACATATTGAGAAATCATCACATTATAGTAAAGAAGGGGGTGCATTGGCAAGGGATGGCAGGTAGCCAAAAGGTATGTCTCTGACTTTCCCTTTATTCTATATGTAGGTGACTGTACCAGTCCTAGTCTATTCTTCTTCATTAGCTTCCACAACATAAAGTCACCTTGTACCTTGGAAAAGAAAATGGAGACAGGTGGGGCCTACTGTCCCATGGCTCCAAACAGTAAAGTTTTGGGAAACAGCACTGACTGCAGCAAATTACTGGGACTTCACCTATTCTAAGCAGAGTGATCAGGCCTGTTTGGAGTAATGGTTGCATCCTTGTCCCCCTCCTGCCACATTCTGCTGAAAAAGTCCAACATAGAATGTTTTTGTACACTTTGCAACCAGTGAGCTTGTGTTAAATTTTAGTTGCCTCCTTTTCCACCACCCCGAAGTATTAACCCACTTATAGCAGGAGGTGTTAACCATAGAACATATGCTTCTTTGTGGGGCTAGGAGGTCGTCTAAGTCAATGTGATTATCAAGCACTATTTTGACTAGTGATTTTTGCTGAGCCTAAAGGGAACATGCTATGAATTCAGCAATGATATTCAAGGTGGCTAACACAGAGTGTATCATGTGTTCATTGGTGCTTACTCCTAGCCGGGGAATTAATGATCTGTGTGTCCCAGGCCCCATGGATCCAGCCCCTTGGATTGTCACCCCATGCCTGTTAAGCATATTTAAACTTACTTCTGTTGTTCTACCTTGCCACCTGGCTACCTTAACCTCCACCCCTCTGGTAATCCAAATATTCTATGGATATGGAGAAATTAGAACCCCTGCCCATGTTGGTGAGCATGTAAAATGGTGAAACCAGTATAGAAAAAAGGTTGGAATTTTCTCAAAAATTTAAACATAGACTTCTGGTCAACCAACAAAGTGGAGTGAAGTGCTCCAGGGTTCTGTTCCCTATGGAATATTGAAAAACTAGCAAAATCAGGCAGATCCATCTTTCTCAGAACTCTAGAAGAAAAAATAGTAGCAACTGTATGAGTAGTGAATCAAGAAAAAAACAAGTTAAAAATGGCAGTAAAGCCACAAGCATCCTTGCTGCTGCTTTGCAGATTTAGTATTGGCCCTGCAATCTGAGCTACCAACTGTAAGCATTCTTCTTGCTACATATCCTCCAGTAACAGATCAGAAGCAGTTTACTGAGCCACAAGGTTAGATAACTCCTCATGGTGATCTAATATAGGTTTCAAAGACAGAGAAGCCACCTGTCTTTGAAATGAGCCCCATATGACAGGTAACTGAAATTTCATTTCTATTGTCTAAAGGAATTCTTATGTTCATTTGCTGCTAGAATGATTATGATACAACCCATAATATGGTCATTATAGGTCTTGAAACAATGTTATGCCCTTCAGTAATAATGGCAGTTTAAAATAAAATCCAATAAGAAGCAATCAATTATCTTTGAAAGGTGTGAATTTTTAGATGGGTCAGTTCAAAAGCTTCCAAGTTCAAAAGCCTATCCATCACTGCTGGGTGAAAATTCCAGTATCCCTTTTAGAGGACATTCTTCAGAAAAGGAAAATTTTTCTCATGACTCTCTTTTTAAGAACATGGGAGCATCTTCCAGAAGACCTCCAAAAGTTTTTTTTCTCTTGTTATATTGGCTAGAATTTTATCAAGTGCCCATCCTTATGGCATAACTGGAAAGAAGAATTGCATTACCATAATCAGTTTAGTCTAATTCATGTTTAATCCACCTTTACAACTTTGGATTAAGAATGGACTCAAATTTCCCTCTAATTCATGATCACTTGACACCAGAACAAAACAGAGTCTGATTGAAAAGAATCTGTGAAAAATTAACATTATCTGCCTCATCAAACATGCCTCTATTGATTACCCCATTTTATCCTATATCTTTACTCTCTTTCTCTCTCTCTCTCTCCACCTATAATAGATTCTTGCCACTGATATTTAAATGTGATGAATTTTCTCCAATTCCAAAACATATTCAGCCTCAGTAATATATCCCCCTTTTGGTGATTTATTTGATTCTTATAACATCCCTTAATTTACAATTTTTTATTTTGCAGAACAATAAACTGAGGCACAGAAAATTGACTTGGTAGCCAAAAACCACACAGATATTTCAGGATTCTATAAATGATAACCAACAGTGAAGTTGTAGTGGATACATCTACTGTAAAAACATTTCTTTCAATTCAATTCTTAAAATAGTTTCCCAGTACTTTCTATCCATAAATACAGTCATGGATGATTTCAGTTGTTATCTATTGTATACATTCCAACTACCTAATTTTATCTAAGACTTATTTACAGGCTCAGATAAGTTAAACGACATGCATGGAGTCATATAATTAGTAGGTGGAAGAATTGGGAATCATATCCACATTCAAGTTTTTGGTGGTGTTGAGGATTGAATCATGTACCCCAGAAAAGACACCCTCTTCATCTTAATCCACGGTCTTGGCAGAGTGAATCCATTTGTAAATAGTATCTTTGTATATGTCAGGATGAGGACTTATTTGTGAACAGGATCTTTGAAGATACTATTTAAGTGTGGCAAAACCATTGAGAACAGGTCTTAATCCCCATGACTGGAGGCCTTATGAATTGAGGAAATGTGGAACCTATGAGAGATTTCAGAGTTAGAGAAAGCCACAGGAGGTTACCAATGGCATAGTCATGTGACTGAGGGCTTCCATCGCTACAATGCTACAAACTCTGAAGGAGATCCTGACCTTTTTAATATCTAGATTATAGATTTCCAGTAAATATTTTTATTAAGCAACTCATTATGAGACATTATCATAGCAACGCTGTCAGATTTAGATATATGTATAATTTTCTAGAATCTTACCATATGCCATTCATGTAGAGGAGGTCCAAAATCTGTACATCTTCTTCTACTTTCCTTCCACCCTGTAGGCTCCAAGAAATTCCTAGAATCAAAGTTCTCTGGATAGAGCTTAGGCAATTCCTCTAGCTATTTCAAGAGGTAGCAAAGGAAGTTATAAGATGTTCCAATTTCTCCATCTTCTCTTTCCTGATCAGCATCATACATGGGATCTGTCTGAGGAATACTCCTTGTCTGGTAGTAGAACCAAGAGCTAGTCTGAGTCAGGATTTCTCTCATATCACATCCAGTGATGAAAACATCCATGTGTGTTGACATACAATAACATATGTATTAGATCTTAAGCTTAGAAATCAGATCGGTATGGATTTGAATCCAGGCATTACTAATTATTGACATTAAGATCTTACCCAAGTGATGCTCAGAGGTAACAATTAATTTCCTTATATTCAAAATGGAAATACTAATATCTCCACCACGGAATTATATGAGAATATAATTGTCATATAATCAGAGTGACTGACACTTAGAAAGTGTTTGTTATTTGTTAATTCAAATCATATTTACATTTCCTTTGACTCCTAAAACCTTTTCAGGGAATCTCAATATCACTGCCAGCTATTTTAGTGGAAAGATTGATCACTCATAGAAGATTTTGAATTGTTTTGAATCATTGATGATTATTGAATACAAGAAAACTTGGCATTTCTTCTCTCCTATAGTCAGCATTCTTCCTGAATTCCATCAAATATAGTGAAAAATAAAGCAAGCTACCTAAATGAATTGGTACACTTTTTTGTGATAAAACTGGTCAGTAGCACCATGAGCTCTCATGTCCTGTAAAGAAGGTGACAACAGCAAACAATTAACCTTTATTCTACCTGAGGCAGCATTCTAAGCACAATTCGTGCATTATGTCATATAATCCCAGGATGGTCCAATGTGATTGGTACCTTATCATCCTTTGTACAGATATGGGAATTGAGACATGAGGTGGCTGAGAAACTTTCCTAAGTTCACATAGTAAGTAGAAGAGACAGTATCAGGAGGTTAGACTTGTTGTAATCCAAAGCTCTTACACTTGGAAATGATTCTGATTTTTAATATTAGACAGCAGGTATCTCTAGCTTTCTTGTGTCTATGCTCAGGGAATAAACACTAGAATAGCAGTTTTGCATCGATCTAGATTTTTTCTCATGCTTAGTCTTCTTTTTAATTCTTTAAGACAGGTATTATTAGGGCTGTTTTATAGGCTCTGATTAGTTCATGGGCTTATACTTTCAACACTAGAACACTTTGTGCCTTATGTCCCAGACTCCAAGGTCACTTCCAAACAACTGTGAGTCTGCTATGCCACTCTAAATGATTTCCTCTCCACCATGGTTGCAGATGCAAAAGCCACAAGAGAGAACAGAATGGTCTGGTTGGGCTGCCATCTTGGCCAAAGCTGCTAATTCTAATCCTTTGGGAACTGAAAGTTCAGAACATCCTTAAGCAATACCAACTTAGAAATTTACCTGAACTCATACTTCAAAATGTTGATAGAGACAGACTCTGGGGATACTTGAGCCTGGAACAACACGTAAGTAAAAGCAGCTGCAGATAACAGATGCTGTGGTCTGTGTTACCAATGCATATAGATCCAGGATCTCAACAACCAAAGGCACTAACTCTAGGCTGAGCACAGAGTTTCTTAAGAGAAGTCTTAAAATAGGTGAAAACAGGAACCTGCTTCTCCATGACAACTGCATATTCTGTAGAGTTTATAATGCTGACCTTCCATGAATTTTCTGCTTCAACATATTTTTCTATTTCCACTGTTTTAAATATGGTTTGAACTAATATGAAATGGCTCTATCTTATATTTCATATAGTCACTAAAGAGCAAAAGAGCAAATGCACATGAAGGAGACTCCTGAAGAGATGTCTGTCAAAAAATTTAAGCTCCTCTGCCAAATTTCTACTGAAGCTTAAAGCTTTAGAAATTTTCTGATTAAAGAAATTTATTGCCTGAGTTGGGGTGCTTAGGGTCCACATTCACAGGTTGGTGTGAGTCTATAGAGCAAAAATAAATTCTGCCTATGAGCTCTGCTTTACCTAGGAAGTTTCTTTAAACAACCATTTCTGAATCAGTAATTGGGGGAAAGAGTTACTATACTTAAGGTAAAAATGGATCAATTTGAAAAGCAGAAGTCAGTAATGGGTCAATAATTGGAAGGTCCATGCAAAGTGTTTTCTATAGATAAGATGCCATGTCATAGATTGAGCCTATTAATTGTCTTATTGTATCAGAGAGTGAGGGAAGACCAGCGATTTCTTTATTGATATTTTTCCATCAAGGTGACACTAGTGTCTTCAGTTGGCAGGTAAGATTTAAATATATCTTCTATTATAAGAGATCTTTATGAACAATTACCAGCATACACAATATACTCATGAAAGCAGTCACTTGAGATATTATGGAGTCAGATAAAAGAAAAAAAGTAAATCTTTTATTAAATTATTTTACTTATAATAAAGACAATATATTCTCTTTACAAAAAACTAGCATCAAAAAACTGATTTTATAAAAGAACATGAAATTTGCCCATATTCTATAATTAAAAAAAAAAACACTATTAGCCTGTAGTGCCTTTTTAGAGTCATTTCTATTATATATGCCATTTTATTCAATTGAGATTATAAGTGCCATTTTATATTTGCAGTTTTCCACTCATTATTATCCTAAAATCACCTTTCCACATCAATATTATTTATTACAAATATCTTTGCTGGCCACCTGTTTTATAACTATACATCATCATGCATTTGACTGTCCATCTTTGTATACATTATGAATGTCTTTACATTTCCAATATTAAGAAAAAATTTTGTGAAATATAATGTTTATGTATAAGCTTTGCCAGTATTTCTTATTTTGACTAGATTCCTAAGTAGTTAGGGACCAAGGAGCATAACCAATTTCAAAGTCCTTTTATAAAAGAATCATGTTTATTTCCAGAATATTTAATACCAACAAACACTCACAGGCACTGGATAATAGAGGTCATATTCATCTTTGTTAATTTGCCAATAAAATATATTTCACATTTTATATTGCATTTCTTTGAAAGCTTATGAAATATAGAATAGTTCAGATGTGTAACTTTTTTCATGAGAATTATCTTTTCATTGTTTTTGCCTCTTCTTTATAACAATGTGCATAGACATTTTCTTTATTTGCAAATGCTATTCTATAGTAACAGTTTTCTGTCATCTATGTGAAACATGTTTTGACTTTGTTCCCTGTCATTCTGTAGTTTAATCCATCAATATTTTATATTTTTTGTATGATTGCATATTTGTATAACAAGTCTCCCATCTAGAGAACACTTACAATTTCTTTCTTTTTATTTTTTATTTTATTAAAATATGGAACATTTCACGAATTTGTGTGTCATCCTTGTGCAGGGGCCATGCTAATCTTCTCTGTATTGTTCCAATTTTAGTATATGTGCTGCCAAAGCAAGTACACAATTTATTTCTATTGTTTGTTTTTTAGCAGGTTGATGCTCTAAGTTTTTAATACATACAATCTATTTTGCTTTTATTCCCTTTTATGTAGTATTGATATAAAAAATAGACTTACTTGAGTTTAGGGGTTTTTCTTTGATTTTTTTTTTTAATTAGAGAAATTGTACATTTACAGAAAAATCATGCAGAAAATACAAAGTTCCAAAATGACCACTTCATATTATTAAAACATTGCATTACTGTGTTACATTTGTTACAACTGATGAAATATTATTATTACAATTATGCCATTATATATTCCATGTTTTATTGTGATACAGTTCTATGCTTTCTTGTTAGTTTTTACCCTATTAACATATAATAGGCTAAACTTATATTGTTTTGATAAATACCTACCAGTGGCTGAACAAATTCTATTCCAATCACTGAAATATATGTAATAATTTTAAAAATATTGTTTATATGAATAACCTTTCAGGATCTGAGCTTACATGCTTCTAATTGAGCTTATTAACATTCATCACTTTTAAGAGTATCTTTAAATGCCAATATGCTTTTGACTTTATTAAGTCTAATATTTTTCTATTGCCTGCTGTATTGATTTCTGAATGCAAGTTTTTCTGAATATGGTTGGTTGATTTTTCAAACGTCTTTCAGTGAGTACTTATTTCATTTATATGCATCCATAGTTCATTTATTTTTCTCTTAATATTATAACAAGGAATTATTTCAATCGTAAGAATTAGGATATGTGCTTTTCTCTTTCTGGATCTTTTAATAATCATTTGGACTTGTGTAAAACACTATATTTCTCCTTTAGGATACAAGCTTTGAAATAAGAAATAGTGATGTTCTTCAATTCCTCTATGCCCTTTGTTATTTCTCCTACATTATATATGAAAAAGTTTGGGTTCAATAAGACTAGGGCCCATATACAATATCACATGGCTATTTATCAGTGGAAACAAAATATAAATATATTCTACCTATCCTAAATTACATTCTCTGACCAATTAATTATGATGTTTTTATGTCCTAATATTAAAATATCTATTTTCTGAACAGGTCCAGAGAATGTTTCATAACTTCCTTAAATTGAGTGTTGAATTGCAAAATGTCGTGAGGTTTTATTATGACAAAAGTTTCCCCAAACAATAAGTACTAAAGTTACAAATAAATTCGGTGAATATTGCATGGCATCAAGCTGACACTTTTACCCTCTTCAAGATATCATTCTTGGAGAGTTGTTTGATAAGGAATCTATGATATTCTTATGCAGTTCTGTTTCAATGATGCATGAGCTCACAAATATAACTGCCATGTGTATTTTTCTGCAGCCTCAAGTTCACCCTGTTTAGTTATTCTGAAATGTGATTACATCATCCCTAATTTTAAATAAAACTCACCTGATGTTTGATAGTTGACCTAAACCAAAATAAAATTAAAAAGGCTAAAATGCAAAGTTTAGCCTCATCAGCCTGAATGATTTGAAAAAAAAAACACGGGGAAACTGACACTTATGAATATAGACCTCTGCTTGTCCTTAAGTGCTCTCTTACTTATTCTTCTATTTCTTTGTGAGAAAATCCTGTGGTGCAAATGGGAGAGTACCCAGCCACATATGATTGCATGATATGTGTCTTGCATGAAAACAACCATAAACAGCGCTTGCGTGTATGCCTGTGTATATAAGGGTGCTTTGTATTCAACCCTGTATATGATTAAAAATACAATTGTACTTTAAGTCTAAAGTTTGTCTGTTTGTGTTATCATTAATCCTAAAAGAAACAAATTACCTGAGAGATATGTTATTGTCTTGGTCAAAATTGATCTACCAACATCAAAATCCATGTGCCATTTGCAGATATATCAATTATCCAAATACAAAACTGGATCATGGAGCAAGTGAAAAATGTGACAGAATTCATCCTGCTTGGCCTAACACAGAACCCAGATGTGCAGAAACTCCTGTTTGTTGTGTTTATAATCATGTACTTTCTTACCATGGCAGGCAACCTACTCATTATAGTAACAATTGCCAGCAGCCCAGCTCTGGGCTCCCCTATGTATTTTTTTCTGTCTTACTTATCATTTCAAGATGGTGCCTTCTGTTCTAACACAGTCCCAAAAATGATATTTGACTTACTTGCTGAGAAGAAGACTATCTCCTTCACTGGGTGCATGACTCAGCTCTTTATAGATCATGCCATTGGTGGAGCTGAAATTATCTTGCTCTCGGTGATGGCTTATGACCGTTATATGGCCATTTGCAGGCCTCTGCACTACATGATAAAAATGAATCGGCGTGTGTGTGTCTTTTTGGTGGTCCTGTCCTGGGTTGGGGGATTTCTTCATGCTGTAATTCAAACTCTTTCCATTGTTTGGTTGCCCTTCTGTGGACCCAATGTCATTGACCATTTCTCCTGTGATGTTTATCCTCTGCTGAAACTTTCCTGTACTGACACTCACATCATTGGACCTTTTGTTGCCACCAACAGTGGGTTCATGTGTTTGTTCAGTTTTTTTATTCTTATTACCTCTTATGTCCTCATCCTTTGCTCCTTGAAATCTTACAGCTCTGAGGGACGGAAGAAGGCTTTCTCCACTTGCGCCTCACATATTACTGTGGTTGTCTTATTCTTTGTGCCCTGTATATTTGTGTACCTTCGGCCTATGAGCAACTTCCCCGTTGATAAAATAGTGGCAGTATTTTATACCATGGTAACACCCATGCTAAACCCTTTAATCTACACACTTAGAAATGCAGAGGTGAAAAAGGCAATGAGGACACTCTGGAGCAAAAGCATGATGCCATGTAACAAATCATGTAAATAGACAAAAGAATGAAAAATTCATATATTAATATCAAGCGTGGGTAATTCAAGAGTCAATGGGTTATGCAATCAATATATGCTGTTATAAGTATATTTATCCCCTTGTCATGTGAAATCTTGAATGGTTCCCTTTTAAAAATATTAATTAATATTAATTAATTAGTTAAAAAGGTAACTAAATCCTTTCCAATTAGAAATTCCTATGAATGTACAAATGATTAGTCAATGAGATATTACTAATTGACATAAAATATTCAGTTTTGAAAATTCTTTTCATTGTACATTCTATAGAAAAATTATCTCCAATGCTTCTCGTATAGCATATGTAAGAATAGACCAGTCAATTTAAATATATAAAAAGGTTTATGGCTACGAATTTTCTTGCAAATGAATAGATTTAATTCCAGCTGCTGAACTCAGAGTAGCCTTAATAATGTGGGATATAAGCATCAACCAGAAATGAATGTGTTTGGAAAAATGAGAGAAAGTTATTAAGGCAACTGTCTTCCTAAAATTGATGCTGTTCTATTACACAACCCACAGAGGACATTTGCATTTTAATTTGGGCTATGCCAAGAATAAATTACTTTTCCTACCTTAAGCTGAGATTGGCTATTATAGTCTTCCAGTACAGACATAAAGCCAACTTGCACATGATATCCCATATAGACTGTATATGGGGAAATTTTTTTCCATCAAAAACATCCACACTGCACTTTATCTCCAAAATATATTTTATTGGATGGATTTGAGCTTTAGCTAATAGGAAGAATAGTAGCTAAAACAAAAGAGCTTATGATATCTTAGTAATTAAGGCAGAAAGTCTGCACATTCAAATTTGATTAGAAAATTGTAGACCAATTGCATACCACTTGAGATACAGCCATGTATACTCCAATTCCAAGAGAAAGAACCCAAATAAAAGAAGAGAACCCAGATTAGGACCAAGGTAGATGCTCTGCGCATCTGAGTCATGACCCTTCTATCTTTGAAAGAACTATATAAACCAAAATTACTCCAAAGCCATACCTGATATTCATGATAATATAAATACATTTACATATACGTTTCATGCGTATTGATATGCTAGAGTTAGTATTCATTCCAAATAGCCAGTCATTTTTTTTCAATGTGTTCAATCCATTTACTAATCACTAAATAGCCACGTGCTCCAAATGTATGTTGCTACACTTTGTGTTTAAGAAGGGACATGTGACTAGTCTGCAGAGGTGATTTATGTCATATTCAGGCTGAAACATTTAGGAGTCAGTGTGCTGGTGTATGCAGTCTCACTTTTCCTTACTGAAGGAAGCCTGACAAAACACATTATGATGGCAACACTAAGAGGAAATTGGAATACTGGATTTCTGAGTGACTACATGCCATGCAAATGCCCTACACGGTACAATAACCCACAGTGGATTTTGCCAGAACAAAAATAAAATTTACATGTTAAGTCATAGAGAGTTCAAGATTCATTTGTTACATCAATATGCTGCTTTTCTTCACTAATGCATTGACTATCTTTACCTTCACAAAGAATTTTAAATTAAAAGAGAACAGATCAGTATAACTTCTGCAGTTTTCTAGATCCTCAGAATGCAGTATGAATAAATAGCAGTACTTACACATCAAGTCAAATTAAACCTTTTTGTGCTTCTGTGTAACAATCTACACTAACAGAAGTATTGAAACCTTAAATTTTAACACCATCTGTTCTCCCTTCTCCTAACTGTAAGATAATGCTGAAAAAAGTTATACAATTGTAAAACAAATAGAGGGCGACTACAACAGTTATGAACTCCAGAGTGAACTTGCTCTTCAATGATTTGGGGGCAAGTTTTCTGGCTATTATAGCCAGTCACTCTTCTACACATTCTTCTTAGCAGTTGTTACAATTTTCACCAATTTCCTGTAATCCACATCACCCCAATTTTTCTTTCATCTCAGAGGGAACTTATACCTTATACTTGTCAGAAAAGTTAAGAACCATCTCAACCTCAAGCATCCTCATCAATAATTATATCTATAAAAGTTTCACCTTAATGCCTTCCTGCACAAATGATCAAAATATATGCAATGTCTCCTATTTAATTTGTCTGCATGTGTTCTGTATAAAACTGCTACCCTGTCTCCTGAGTAATATTAGTTTTAACTCCCATAATAACACATCTGAAAACTGTTTATGCATTCTGGTAGACCTAGTGAAGATTTTGGACCTAGAAGGGACGTTCATATAGGAGGGAATAAGAAAATGCAGTGGCCTTTCTGTCTCTATGGAATCAATGATCAGTTGGGGAGAATTATTCATTCCAGAAAATTTCACACTAGTGATCTGTCCTAACTTGTCTCTACTGACATCCTTTTAAGGGGCAGAACTCCAACCAATTTGTCAGATTGATGGAAGTCATGCCCTACAAAAGTGAATAAGTGTTTCACTAGATGCCAAAAGCTTTCACTTTTCCTGAAAGAAATCCCTGAATGGTGGATCTTGCTGTATGTTATCCCTACCCCTCATCATTTCCTTAGGTTAAGAAAAACCTGATCTCAAAGTGCAAACTGAATTGTACCAACCCAGATAACTCCTGGGGAAATTTTATTAAACTCCAAATCATGTTTCTCTTCTTTATCCGCTAGTTGTCAGGGATGAGTGGGATTTTCTCAATGACTTTTGCATAGAGACATATTCCCTAACACTATGACTACAAGATACTTCTTCCTTAAGGAATAAGACAAGCCTGCTCTATTACTTCAAATAGATTATGATATACTGACTCCCAGAAATACATTAAAAATGTATTATATTCATCTGTTTTAAATCACTCATTCAAAGCATGAGAAGTCCTGGAAATGCTATCTCCTAATTCTTCCCAGTTAATCATTAAATTGACACAGTATTCCAGGCTATATAGGCTATATAGGAGGTGTGTATTTTAGTTTTAACTGTGAAAATATTATTAATTAATTTAGTTAATATGGGAGAAAACGTATACATTTGTGTATGTAGTTATGTTTTGGAAATTTTCATTTTTTTGTGTATAACCATATTTACATGTAGTATTTCTTTCCCTCTACTTAAGGGATTTGCTTTACTATTTCTTGGATTTCATGTCTTCTGTGGATATATTTTTTAGCTTTTGTTTCCATGAAAATATTGTTAATTCATCTTTTTTCAAAGATACTTTTCTTGCAAAAATTCTATCAGAAACAAACTAAATATCTCTGAAAAGGATAACGGATAAACAAACTGTAATAAATCATAAATTGGAGTCATATTCAACTGTAAAAGAAGGAACTACTGATACACACAACAACATGAACAAATTTCAAAAGTATTATGTAAAGTGAAAAGAACCAGGCTTAAAGGAGTCATAATTTCAATTTAAATGACTTTTTGTAGAAAGTAAAATCACAGGGACAGATACC
>JAQZBX010070700.1:0-15368 GCA_029593785.1 Cabassous unicinctus
AGTAAAAATGGATAAAAGTAAATAAATAATGTAAAAAAATGTATAGGGGAGGAAGATTTGGACTATAGTTAGTAGTAATACTTTGACGATGCTCTTTCATGATTTAACAGATGTTTCACAACGGTGCAGGATGTTTGTGGGGGGGTGATGTGTGGGAGCCCTGTATGATATTATGCATGTTTGTTTTGTAAGATCACGATGTTTACTGAACACTTATAGTTTATGTATGTTCATGTATGAATGATATACTTCAATAAATTAAAAAAAAATCAATTGGTAATTGATTGTTTCCTTATTATTAATGGTTTGAAATCTGGAAGAATAAAGGATGACAATATCTAAAATTGGCCAGAACGTGGTAACAGGGATATACACTGATGCAGTTAAAATACAAACAAACTTCTTAAGTTAATGCACAATAAAATAGACAACTATTTTAAGATTTTTGGTAGTATCGGTTTTTTTTTTTCCCTCCCTTTTCGCACCCCCTGCCCCTCCTTGCTGTCTGTGTCCATTCGCTGGGTGATCTTCTGCATCTGTTTCTTGCCTTCTCTTCTCATTTTCTTTCTCCTCCAGGCTTCACTGGGATTCCATCCTAGGGATCTCTGATGTGGGAGAGAGGCACCCTGTCACTTGCGCCACCTCAGTTACTGGTTTCTGGCACGTCTTGCCTTGACTTTCCCGAGTCTCTCTTTTGTCGCATCATCATCTTGCTGCGTAGTTCGCCGCGCAGGCCCGGCTAGCCTGCTCACCTTTTTACCAGGAGGCGCCAGAGATTGAACCAGGTTCTCCCATTAGTAGACGGATGCCCAAACACTTGAGCCACATCTGCTTCCCACTACTGGGTTTTTAATTTTGGTTTTGTTTATTGCCAATATGTAGAAATATGCTAAACTCATTTATTAGTTCTATGTAGATAATAATGTCATTTGTGTATAGAGATAATTTATGTCTTTCTTTCCAGTCTGTATGACTTTTATTTCTTTTCCTTGCCTTAATGCACTGGCTAGGACTTTGTGAAAAATGTTGAATAGAAGAGAGTAGGGGGAGCTAATGTGGCTCAGTGGTTAAACACTGGTTTCCCACAGACAAGGTCCCCAGGTTCAATCCCCAGGCCTGGTACCTAAGGCACTCTTGCATTGCTCCCAATCATTGAGAGAAAGCATTCAGTCTTTCACCGTTAAGTATGACGTTATGTATAGGATTTTGTAGATGCCTTTTATCAGAATGAGGAAGTTTGCTTTTATTCCTAGTTTTCTGAGAGTTTTTTATTTTTATTTTTTTATCAAGGATGGATGCCTAATTTTGTCAAATTTTTTTTCTGCCTCAATTCCTATGATTCATGTGATTTTACTTCTTTAGATTGCTAATATGGTTGATTATACTGATTTTCAAATATTGAACCAGCTTTGCATTCCCAGGTTTAAAGTCACTTTCTAATATTATTCATTTTATGTATTCTGAATTTGATTTGCCAATATTTGTTGAGGATTTTTGCATCCATATGCATGAGGTATATTGGTCTGTAGTTTTTTTTTTTTCTTTTCTCATACTACCTTTGTCTGATTTTGGTATAAACATAAGCTTTTTAAAGGGCAGTTTCTCAATTGCAGCAAAAGCCTTAAAAATTTGCATGCCCAAAGATTCCACTTCTAAGAATTTATCCTAAGGAAATTAGAGATTATTATACACAGACTGGCTTTGGTTCAACCTGGATTTGAATATTAATTCAACCCCTCACTAACTGCTTAAATTCGGAGGGTCTGTTTCCTAATCTGTAAAACAGAAATAAGAGGACCTTCCTCCCAGAGTGGTTGCATTAACTGAGACAATTTGTATAAAGCTCTTATTAAAGTGCCTAACACCTAGTAAGGTTTGAATAAATGACAGCTCCCTTAGTAATAGGTTATACTGCCGGGCCTCTGTAGGGTCAGTCTGTTCAAATCGGAGGACGTTACTTGTCCCCATATTAGCTCTCACTTTTTTTTTTTTTTTAAAGATTTATTTATTTTATTTATTTATCCCCCCCTTGCTGCTTGTGCTGCTGTGTCCATTCGCTGCGTGTCTTCTCTGTGTCTGCTTATCTCCCCCTTGCTGTGAGGTCTTGCCGCATCAGCCCACGGCGCTGCGCGAGCCGGCCTGCCCTCACAAGGAGGCCTCGGGAAGCGAACCTGGGCCTCCCATATGGTAAACGGGGGCTCTATCCACTGAGCCACACCCGCTTCCCTCACTTTGAATCTCCTTATTGGTGGATAGTCTCCTCGTCCTTGATTCCTCTCTCTTACATTGTGTGTTAGGCACTGGAGA
Source organism: Cabassous unicinctus (assembly GCA_029593785.1). NCBI lineage: Eukaryota > Metazoa > Chordata > Mammalia > Cingulata > Chlamyphoridae > Cabassous > Cabassous unicinctus. The sequence goes on from JAQZBX010070700.1 coordinate 2,308, forward strand.
TGCAAAGGCAAAAAAAAGATATGGTCCCTACCCACATGGTGCTGAGTCTATCAGAGACACATGCAGAAACTAACCGGTACCATGCACTATAATAGCACTATGATGGAGCGTCTCCCAGGACTGGCCCTCGCTGCGTCCAGTTCCGGAGGGAGCGGGAGAGGGCGAGACTTGCTGTTCCCATAGCAACTGGACTAGCCACTATGGTCAAGCCTCACGGGTCACCTCTGTCAAGCATCTGTGGAGCCAAGAAGAGCCACTTCCGACTCTCCAGCCTGGGCAGCACGCAGACCCTCCGCGGTTACTGAACCACCCGAGCCCGACGCCTCTGATTGGCTCAGGAGAATGCGGGCTGGCCTGCGGGCTCCCAAACTGGAGTTCTCGCGGAGCGGAAGCGACCTCGCCCGACCCGGAAGTGCAAACCCCGCCGTCTGGCAGGTATAGTTTCTGCCTGCGAGGTGGCGGCCTTTGAGATGCCGGGCACCGCCATGAAGGGCTCGGAGTTGACCGAGAGGATCGAGAGTTTCGTGGAGACCCTGAAGCGGGGCGACGGGCGGCGGAGCTCCGAGGACATGGCTCGGGAGACCTTGGGGCTGCTGCGCCAGATCATAAAGGACCACTGCTGGAGCAACGCGGGTGAGGCAGGTCTAGCCCCACCCGCGTCCCCGGCCGTGTTCGGTTCCCGGTCCCAAGGCTGAGGATCACCGCGCCTTGCCTGCTCACCCACTCTCTCTTGGACTGCAGGGGAGCTGATGGAGCTGATCCGCAGGGAGGGCCGGAGGATGACAGCCGCGCAGCCTTCAGAGACCACTGTGGGCAACATGGTGCGGAGAGTGCTCAGGATCATCCGGGAGGAATATGGCAGGTCAAACCCGAGTCCCGGGCTCTGGGTTGGAGTCTGGGATGCTTTTTGCATGAGCCCCTCTCCCTGGTTGGAGCCTATATTGAAGCAAACCAGCTCCTGTTATCCGCCTGACCGCATCGCCTCCCCATCTCCCTCTTTGGGTCTTGTTTCCTCCATAGACTCCACGGACACAGCGACGAGAGCGATCAGCAGGAGTCCCTGCACAAACTCTTGACCTCCGGAGGCCTGAGCGAGGATTTCAGCTTCCATTATGCCCAACTCCAGTCTATCATCATTGAAGCAATTAATGAGCTGCTGGTGGAGCTGGGTAAGAGTCCTCTGACCCCTGGTTGGACAGGACAGGTCCCTGGCATATGAGAGAACAGAAGACCGTTTGTTAGTTATCCATCGGGAGAGAGATAACCAGTCCGCTGGTTTGCAGAGGATTATTCTCCATTCTGATTAGGAAGCGCTGGAACAGGTGGCAGGACTAAAGTAACTCTCTCTAGATTTCCTTATAGACCAGTCCTTTATAGGCTACAAATCCACTGCTGGCAGAGACCTATTAGGATAGGGCTCTATTTTCATTAAAAAAAAACAAAAAAACTCCCCAAACCACGGTTGATGGACCCTCCTGCTCTAAATTTCCTGAATTGTTATACACACACACACAACTCCATCCTCTTTGTCTTTGTGGACCAGGTATTCATTACAATCGAGAGAGGAAGAACCTGGGGTTCTATCTGTGCTCCAAGGTGCTGCTTCCAAATCCCTGTTTTTCTTCTCTGGCCTCTTTCTAACTCTCAGGTGGTATGGCCACATTTTTTATTTTAATTGAGGTGAAATTCACATAACATACAATTGACCATTTTAAAGTGTATAATTCAGTGGTATTTAGTGTATTCACAGTGTTATGCAACTACTGACTCTTCGGTTCAAAACTTTTTCATCATTCCATAAAAACACCCCACCCTTAAGTAATCACTCCCTATTCTCCCTTCCCCCCCATCCCCTGGTAACCTCTGTTCTACTTTCTGTCTCTATTGATCTGCTTATTCTGGATATAAAAGGGATCATACAGTATGTGACCTTTTGTGTCTGGCTTCTTTCACTTACATAATGTTTTTGAGGTTCATCCAAATTATAGCATATATCAATATTTCTTTCCTTTTTATGACTGAATACTATACCATTGTATGTATGTACTCTTCCTTTTGAGGAAGTGTTCTTTTAGGGGGATTCTCTATTTATCCCATCCTCAGCACTTTAGGATTTCCCAGATTGGACCATTTCTTGTCTGAATTTATTATCTTAAAAATCAATTGTAAGGATTTGCACACTGATGTTTATAGCAGCATTATTCACAGTTGACAAAAAGTGGAAGTAACCCAAGTGTCCATCAACAGTTGAATGGATAAACAAAATGTTGTAGATACATACAATGGAATATTATTCAACTATATAAGTAATGAAGCTCTGATGCATGTGATAACATGGATGAACCTTGAAGACATCACACTGAGTGAAATGAAGACTCAACGTGATGTCTTCAAGCTTCACCCATGTTGTCACATGCATCAGAACAAATATTGTATGATCTCACTTCTATGAAAAAATCATCATATACAAATTTATAGACATGAAACTAGGATACAGGTTACCAGAGGACGGGGTGGGGAATGGGGAGTTAATGCTTAGTTGGTACAGAGTGTTTGGTGTGATGGAAAAATTTTGGTAGAGAATGGGAGCAATGGTGGCACAACATTGTGAATGTAATTAACACCACTGAATTGTATATTTGAGAGCAGATAAAATAGAAAATTTTGTATTGTGTATGTTACCAAAATAAAAATATTAAACAAATCATAGAATTGTCCAACACAAAGAGTAAACTCTAACATTAACTATAAACTATAGTTAATAGTATAATTATATTAATATTGTTTCATCAATTAGTAACCACACTAGTGCAAAAATGTTAGTAATAGGCAAAACTGTGTGTGAGGAGGGTATACATGGGAGCTCTGTACTTTCTGCATGATTTTTCTGTAAACTTAACAACTGTCCTAATTTTTTTAAAGATCAGTTGTAGGGGGCTGGTGGTGTCTGAATTGTAGTGGCAGGGGTTTGATGTGGGGGTGGTTGATGAGCAGGGGTGCTGCTGGGAAAAAGGTCAGGCTGAGAACTTGGGAGGCAGCAAACCCCAGAGGAGTGGTGCTTTTAAGACATTGTGGCGTTTCACCTTATGCCCATTACCCTGTGGTCCGAAGCTCTGCTAGGTGAGCAGTCTTCCCTTTCCTCTGCTAGCATAGCAGTTTCATATTTTCCTCACAAAACTGGCTCTTCTTGCAGAAGGGACAATGGAGAACATTGCTGCCCAGGCTCTGGCACACATCCACTCCAATGAGGTGATCATGACCATTGGCTACTCCAGAACAGTAGAGGCCTTCCTCAAAGAGGCTGCCCGGAAGCGGAAATTCCATGTCATTGTGGCAGAGTGTGCTCCTTTCTGCCAGGTAGGGGGACTGCTGGAGTTGCTAAGAAAAATGAAAATTGAGAAGGGAATAAAGGAGGGTCTAAGCCAACTTTGAATTGGGAAGCAAGACATTGAGACACTGAGAAGATAAAGTGAAAGCATTAAGGAAAATTTCAAATTGTTCATCTTGTGAACATTCTTGAATATTGATTTAAGAAAATTGGGGGAGCTGCTAGGTCCAAGAAAAGAGAAATATTGGTCATTTTAGAAATCAAAGTAGGATAAATTACCTTGGGGATGACTGATGCTTGGTCTGACCTTACTCAAACCCTTGGTAAATAATAGGTCTCAAAAAAGGAAATAATATGTAAGGATGCAGGATGCTGTAAAATAATGAGCCAGGCGCTATCTTGTCAGCTCTGCTTGATGACATAAGCAAGTAGCATTTCCAGTTTTGTGGCTGCTCTAGTGCTGCTTTGGGGTATTATACATTTATTAGCTTCTCCTGGGCTTCCCTGCAGCTTACCAGAGAAAACCTCTGATGGGCAGAAAAATGAGTTATTTGTTGGAAACTGTGTTCTGGATCTGCCCCATATCACAGAGTTCCCCAGATCTGTTACATTTGAGCACTCTTTCACTGTCTCCTGCTCTTTCTCCCTGTTATCAGCCTTTCCTTCCTGTTGCAGGGTCATGAAATGGCTGTCAATTTGTCCAAAGCAGGTATTGAGACAACTGTCATGACTGATGCTGCCATTTTTGCTGTTATGTCAAGAGTCAACAAGGTGCGTGCATTTGGAGTTATGTTGAATTCATGAAGATTATGCTTCCACAATATTTTTCCCCTCCTGTAATATTCATTGTAAGTAAAAGTTTCTAGCACCCTTTGAAAGTAATACTTAAGTCATTTTCATCTATTAACTGAATTTCTTCTCCCTTTATTTGTATCATTGTTCCTCACTTGGGGTAGCCTCTAAATTTAGTTAAAGCACTGAAAAGAGTGCAGTAGAACTAAAACTAAGTGTGCTAGGGATTGGCTAGAGGGCTCCTGCCTTATGCTTAGTGAACGTGGCTCTACCTTCAGGATGGCTCACAGTTCCCTTCCTGTTCCAAAGGTGATCATTGGCACAAAGACCATCCTGGCCAATGGTGCCCTGCGAGCTGTGACAGGAACTCACACTCTAGCGCTGGCAGCAAAACATCATTCCACCCCGCTCATTGTCTGTGCTCCTATGTTCAAGCTTTCCCCACAGGTACGTCTGTCTGTCGCATAGCCGGCTGAGAGAAGGAAGCCCGAGTGTAGGCTTAAACTGCAGGCCTTCTGCCTGTTCACTCTGGGACATGTCTTTATCTGCATTTACTCAATGGATTGGATCCAGTGGAGGCTGAAAAGAGCCACAGAAGTCTTCATCCAGGAGAAACAATTGATAATAGTTATAGCCTGGCAGCCTTAGGAAGTCAAATTTGTAATGTCAGGACAACACATAGTTGGGAGACCCTTTGCTTATATTGCCATGACTCCCACTTGCCCTGACCATTTCTGAAAATGCCAAACGAGCTGAAACTAGGAACAAAGAATTGTTTTATTCATCATAGTTCCCGGGCCTGTCCTCGTAGTTTGAACACAAGCAACTACTAACTGAAACACAATTTCATTAGAGATGGAAGCTATTTGCTTTGAGAACATCAAGCTATTTATGGGTCTCTTTTTTTTTTTTTAACTTTTTCTTTTCTAGTTTCCCAATGAAGAAGATTCATTTCACAAGTTTGTGGCTCCTGAAGAAGTCCTGTCTTTCACAGAAGGTACAGAAGTTTGTGTGTGTTTTGTTTTCCTGGTGAATCAGATTGAATGTTGTCAAGTTTTGCTTTTTATCATACGTTTTGTGGTAAGTGTTCTTTTTAACAGCTTAAGGTACTTGGGGGCCTGATCTAATCCATGTTCATTTTGTTCTGAAGTGAATCGATTTTGAGCTGAGTGTTAGGGCCATGGTGGGTTGGATCACCGGCATTGGCTGGGTTTGGCTTTGCGTGTTGTTTAAGACACAGGCAACAATCTAGGGGAGAAATGTTCTAGTTCCACTTGCTGTAGGGAGCCCCTTTGATGCAGTGGCTGCCAAAGGAAGCAGGCTCTGAAATGTCCCTACATATGAAACTTGCCTGTAGCCTTGATATCCTGTGTGCTGGAGGCCCTTTCCTCTGACGTCTTCTGAAGGGAGCAGCTTTGCTAAATGATGATAGTTAACCTAGCCTTAAACATCTTTTGGGAGCAAAGCATAGTACTTAGGGTTCTTATTCCTTCTCGGAAATGGAATAACTTCATCCATTTACTCAAACATTTCATTCTTTCAGAAAATATTTATTGAGCACCCACTATGTATCCAGCACTCTTCTGGGCACTGGGGATATAACAATGAGCAAAACAGATAAGGCCCTGCTGTCACAGAGCTTACATTCTATTGGGGGAAGACAGGTGAGATGATGTCAGATCATGGGATGATTTAGGAAGAAAACAATCAATCAGGGTGATGTGATGGAAAGACAGGCCTAAGGGACTATCTTAGCCAGGAACTGTCTTTCTGAGATGACATTTCAGCTTCAACCAAATCCCAAATGATAAGAGCCCACCATGTGAAGATCAGGGGAAGAGTTTTCTAGGCAGACGGAAAAGATGGTGCAAAGGCCCTGAGATGGGTACATGCTTAGCCTGTTCGAAAAGATGGCCACATAGCTGGAGAGTAATGGGCTGGGGTGGGGAGTGGGGGTAGTACAAATTATAATCAGCCCTGTAGGGAGGGTCCCGATTTTGAAGGGTACATGTCAGATGCTGAATTTCATTCTTGGGGCTATTGAAAGGCACTAGGGAAGTCTTCAGCAGAGATTATCATGATCTGAAGTTCTCTCTTTTGGTTTGCATTTTGTTGCAGCTTCCCTTCCTTCGGGTAGCTGGCATGCCTGTGTTATTGAGCCCAGAATCTGTATACTCAGTTATTAAAGCAGGATGTTCAGATTTATCTTTAGCATGTGTGATTGCCTTTCAGGGGACATTCTGGAGAAGGTCAGCGTTCACTGCCCTGTGTTTGACTACGTTCCCCCTGAGCTCATTACCCTTTTTATCTCCAACATTGGTGGGAATGCACCTTCCTACATATACCGCCTGATGAGTGAGCTCTACTGTCCCGATGATCATGTCCTCTAAACCACCGCTTGTCCTAAGCAGAAGTTACTTAGGCAAGCAGAATGGAGAGAAGATTTCAGCACTGCTGCTGAAATGTATCCCTTTTGTAATGGAGAGTGAACTGGAGACAACCTAAAAAAAAACTTGATACCGTTTCCTGCCTTTTTGATTATCCCCTTACAAGTGCACACATCCAGGACTGTCTTGCCTTTCAGGTCTTTAACAGAGCAGCAGGGCTTGACCTATTGATTTTGGAACCTCTTGGTGACCTGGTTGTGTCTGTTTCAGGAACTTAAACTTTATGGTTCAGTGATGTGTTAAACATAACACCAAATACCTTGTTGGGATAGAGATTTTTGCTTAGAAATGGCTGCCACACCTTTTCTAGGCTGTGCCAATAAAAGCTACTTGAAGGCTCCAGAGTTGCTTTATTTATTGTCCTGCTCTGATTGAAATGCTTGGAACAGCAGCAGCAGAGTCCTCTTTGTGTTCATAAGGGGCTGTAATTTGAGGTAACACATCTAAAGCGAGGAAGCACAAATGAAAGTATTTACAGTTTCCTCTATAATTCACTGGAAGTGGCCCCCAAACAACTTGCTGGTACACTAAGATGGAGGTTCCAAACCTGTTTCATCACCAGATCACCTGGGGAGCTTCAAAAATATAGACTCTCAGGCTCCACCTACTGCATCTGATCTCTAGGGCGTTGCCTGGGAATCTGTATGTTTAAAGCTTTCCGGAAAAGGAACCCCTCATGTACTAATGTCTGTTAAGTTGGTACAAACTGGTTAGAGGGCAATTTGGAACTTGTAGAATTATTTGCACAAGTACACAGAGATATATACAAGAATATTAAATGCCACCTCTGTTGTGTCACAACCCAAGTGTCCAGCAGTAGGAGAAAGGTTAAACAAGTATGGCATTTACGTTGGGGAAAGGTGTGTATACATAGCAACAGAGGTTTTAAAAGGGTGGCTTGAGGATAATGCCTGGATTGGATACGTTTTGGCTAGTTCACCCAGTACTTAATTTGAATTACCAACACTTAAAAATCCAGATATTGCACATAAATTTTTTTTTTTTTTTAAAGAACGATTTCTTGTTTCTCTTAAAAATCCAGATTTGGCAACTCTGGCCCACATTCCCAAATGGCAGTAGTTGGCTGTAGTGTGGCAGCTTCTAATTCCATTAGATGGAAAACCTCCAGTTTCCTACAGTTCTTACTGGGCCCATTAAAAGAGCAACTCATTTATGTTATCTTACTGCTGTAGACATTTAGTTTAGGACCCTTGTGTTAAAAAGAAGGGACAGATTTGTATGGAAACCCATTTATATTTATTAAAAACAGGTTGACCAAAAAGCAAGCTGCAGAGTAATATGTATAACACGACCCTATTTTCATTAAAACCAAATTATACATGCATAGAAAAAAAATCTGGAAGAATAATGCCAAACAGTGGCGAGCAGGGGGACACCTTTCTAACTTAATAGGTTTACATATTGTTTCCATTTTTTATGTGTATCACTTTGGTTTTTAAGTAAAAAGTCTCCCAAGGTGATCCAGGCAATCTGCCACATTTGGGAACTGCTGGTCCAAAGCAGAGGTCCAAGGCAGACTGGAGTGTGCAGAGGAAGCTGCTGGGAAGCCTGCCGCAAAGGCTGGCCTGCCACCTCTTTCGGCAGTACCTGTGGGTGAAGGGAGGGCACCGGGAATTTGCAAGCAGCTCAGGGGCTCCAGCAGGTGATTTTGATAAACACTGGCCAGAGGTAGGTTATGAGGGAGAGGCCTGTATTCTTTGATACCTATGTGGGATTGACAGATCTTTGCCACAGGGCTCTTGTCTTCCTGAGAGAGAGAAGGAAGCTCTGACTCAGAAGTGCCTGCCTCACTCAGGCTTCAGCCTGTCAATTATTTCTTAAAGCATCTGAGACACCCCCCCCCACCCCCACCCCCTTTCTCAGTGAAGTGGCTTATAGCTACCAATTACTAGCAATTGTCTCCTCCAAAGGCACCGATTCTTAAAGCAATTCACTTGGGTACAATTGTGTGGTTTGTAGTAGGAGCCACAGTGAGTCAAGGAACTTAAATCTGTTCCTGGCTCCACAAATGCTTTATGATAACTTGTGCTTTGTACATCTTAGTTACTGTGTCTAAAATTAGCACCAACATCCTTCCCAAGCCTAACTGAGAGGGATGAAGGTTATAAGGGTAGAGGCTCTGTCTCTTTTGGCCAACTCTTAAGAGTGCCTGGAACAGAAGAACCGCAAAAATGCTCTTCTTAAGAGTCTTTAGGACCTCAAGTAAATCCCACAAAACTATTTATATGCCTCGTTTGTCTATTTCCCTCTCTTCCTTTTTCCCGCTGGAGGAGGGGTAAAGTTGGGAAGGGAGACCCTGATCTGAACAGAGAAACTGAGCTGCCCCTTGCTGCTCGCTTACCACCTCGCAGCCTTCCCCTGTCCTGCTGACAGAACTCACTAAACTCAGAAAAAAAACTTGTAGCTTGGAGAGAATTAATAGAAACAGGAGTTCATGGATGTGAAAGGCTTCCTAAAATGCTAAATAAACCAGGTTTGATAACTTACTCAGTATAGTTTGTAAAGATGCTTTTTCCCACGGTTTCTATCTTCAAATTTGGGCGGAGGGCAGGGAAGGCACAATTCTTGGAACGTGAAAAAGGAACAAAATCCTAATTTAGGCTCAGAAGAGATGTCTTTGAAAAATATTCTACCAAGAAAAACTTAAATGTAAAGTGATACCTCAAATAAATAAATGCCAGTACCCATATGATCATAAGTTTCATAGATGTGCTTCAAAACCATTTCTCAAAGCAATCCATTGCATCAGTCTTTTTTTTTTTTTAAAGATTTATTTATTTATTTATCCCCCACTTGCTGCTTATGCTTGCTGTGTCCATTCGCTGTGTGTCTTCTCCGTGTCTGCTTATCTCCCCCTTGCTGTGAGGTCTTGCTGCATCAGCCCACCGGGCCGCGCGGGCCAGCCTGCCCTCACAAAGAGGCCCCGGGAAGCGAACCCGGGGCCTCCCATATGATAAACGGGAGCTCTATCGATTGAGCCACACCCGCTTCCCCATTGCATCAGTCTTTGCGTTAATGAAAGCTGCCAGTCACACGGGTTCTGTCCTTGAGCTACATGACTCTATACCACCACATCCGGAGAACTCAGTGTATCAGAAATGCTTTGCCAGATGGTGATGTAATTATTGTAAAGGCCCCATGCATTCCACCTGTCTTCACAAAAGCTACCTCTGCAGACACGCACCTGGTTAACACAACGGAGCCGTTCTGAAATGTTGGGTGGAAATATTTTATCTGGCCTACTTTGTCTTCAATTATTCTTTCATTCGCCATATAGCTGTTCCAGGTTACTGTGCAATGGCTAAGCAATTAATAATAAAAACCTATATAGTCTAAGCTTTCAGTCTTCTTCACAACACACAAAATGGAAGGCAGCCTTTGCTTCTAACTGCACAATTGCTTGATGTTTATGTTAAATACTTTGCTAAAGAATCCTTTCAGTAGTATCATTTTACAAACTGATAAATTCCTAATGATAGAATTAAGAACTCCCGAGAGAACCTTTAGTAATGAAGAAACAAAAATATGACAAAATCCCTAAAACTAAAAAATTATATGTAATAGTCTGCAGTTACCTAATATAAAAGAAAGGTCATGGAATGTTAAGAATGATAAACTGCTTGTTTGAAACCATCATTGGATATCCTTTGCTTATAAAATAAACAAGAGCAAGTTGTAAGAGTAAAGGCAAGGCTGGCCAAATCTAGCTGCTTCAAACTGCTGCTTGAGTCATGTTAGCTCACCAGCTTGATGGGATCCAACTTGACGTAAGACTTGATTCCCACAGGTTTGTTCAGGATGCCGAAACTTCATCAGCTGTTTCTGGATGAGAAACAGCTTGTACAAATGAGCATCGGGTGAAAATATCCAAGGATTTGGAAATCATAAGCCAGAGGATTACTTTTTTTTTTATATAACCCCCACACCTTCTGATTCAGTACTTTTAGAAGGGACTCACTAGTTACCGAAAGAATAAATGAGAGAATAGAGGGAGCAGAGAAAGAAGGCTTCATTTGGTGCAGATCACCCAGAGTTTTGGTCTCCCAAACTTCTTTTCCTCTCTTCTGGACCTGCCTACTTGTTTTTGTCATCTCAACTGTTTATGAGCAACTGCAGCTGAGAAAGGCTGAAAAGAGGCAAGATGGAGAGTGGCAAATTTATCAGTTGGTTTTCCTTGTTACTCTGCTTTTGTAAAGAGTTTTGATGAATGTGGTGGCTCTTCAGGTGAAAACCAGGTAGGGAGCGTCCAGTTCCTTGTGCCAGAAGCTGCCTTTGCTTCATTCAGATACTCATAACCAGCTCTCACTTGTAGCTTCAGGGGAGCTGAGTTGTCAGGGCTCTCCAGGAACTGGTGTGCTACATCTGTTCTGCTCACTTAGCTTGGCTTCCTCAACCCCGTACCGATCTCTAGCATGGCCTCGGGTGCCCATCCTGCTCTGCCCGTTTTGGCCACTTTGGTTTTTTTTTACTGTCAGTTATGCCCAGATCCCAGCTGTCCATTAGTGTCTGACCCACTGCCTTATTCTGACCCCTGATTCCTATAATCTCTCCATTCTCAACTGCTTATGCAGCTCCACAGCTGGGTTCTGGACCTTGTCCTGGCCCCCTCCCCTTCCTCCTTCCTTCCTTCTAGGCTACATTCTAAGCTTTGTCTTAAGCTTTTCTAATACTAGCTCCTACAACCATCTTTAGTCTTGATTCCAACAGGGTTAACATCTCTTATCTCTATAATAAAGAAACAGCTGTAACTCATTGATCCCTAAACCTAGAGGAAGTTACCATATGTAATCATCAGTTTCCCTGTTTTCCTGACTAAATCCTAAGGTTACTGAAGGTGGAGTCATATGCACCCTGTATTTCTCAATAAAAATTTGATGTATGTTACTGAAAGAGCAACTCTCAAGAATGGCTATGTTTCACGTCTCGTCTCAAGTTTTACTCTGGAGTTACCAAAACCTCCACAAATCAGAATCTAATTAAGTTCAACCACCAAGAAAATTTTACAAATTCCTAAGTTAAAAAAAAAAATTGGAAGGCGTTGCCATTTGAGGCCTCACAGACTTGGGTCTGGCTCCCGGCACTCTGCTGCTTGGGAGCGAGGCCCTCAGCAGGCCGCTAACGTCTCAGCCTCAGAAGGCTTCCTGTAAAAGAGGAGTACTGGCCTTCTGAGAGGACCCTTGTGAAGACGAGGAACATGCATACAAAGCACTTGGCATGTAGTAAGCCCTCAAAAGATGGTAACTGTTACTCTTGTTACTGGAGCCAGGAAATGTGGCTACCATTCTCTGCTTTTACCACTTCCTAGCTGTGTGATCCTAGACAAATCACTTAATATTTCTCAGCCTCAGTTTACACCTTTATAAAGTGTGTGTGGGGGGAACCACCTCACCTCACAGGGTTGTTGAGAAATTCAAATAAGATAAGGTAGGCAAAAATTATTTTGCAAACTTAAAGCATCCTACAGGTATTAATGACTACTATCACAAAATAGAATATTAAATGTATCTTTGCTTTTATGACACCTGACTTAAAAAAACAAAATAAAATCCAGACAGGCAATAGAAGTAATCTTTTCGGGATTTTTGGATAGTAGGTTGTGTTTATGCTGATGCATGCTACTGAGTAAGTTTATAAATTCTTAAAATAATTTTCTCTTAAATTGCTTGAGTCAGGCTACCCAGGTTACATAATTTATGGTGAACTTTTTCTAATCCTCTGCTACTCTCAAGAAAACAGTGGCTTGGGATAGCAAAACCTACTGAAATTGTACCCCATCATCCTAATAAGAGGTAACACTTTTTTGTCATCCCACAACTTGGTCTGCCCTAACAAGATTTTTAAACACTCACGGGACAGTTGGCCTCCGTGCATCTCTGGGGAGTGGAGGCAGAGATCCTGAGGCCATGGCATGCCACTGGGCCTGGAGGCGGAGCCCCTGATAGCCCTGCAAACCCCCTGAGAACCCCCTTCTTTCTAAGGTCATGTCGCCCAGTCTATGAAACAGCCGTTTATATGTATTTGGAAGAATAAAGACCATTTTTAGACAGTAGTGCCTATTCTTCAGGGCTCCGATTACCTAACTCAACAAGGATCCCCTTGAATATGAGTGAAGGCCTTTCCTGAATCTTCTCTGGGGCACATGCTAATGAATGCAGTACTTCATTGCTCCTGTAAGATTCACTCCAGGGCTGCTGGCAAATGAACTTTCCTTCCATGAGCACAAATTTGTTTCCTGTGTTAAAAAATGAGAAAAATCATTCCATTGATATAAAGGCCAATTTGAGCAGGCTGGTCAGGAAATATAAAAGTGGAAATTCTCATGGCAACATCTTCCTCACTGCACAGGATCCCAGTCACAATTGACATTACCAGCTGGTTGTTTTTGTTTTTTGGTGGTTTTTTTTTTCCTTCCCCTTTTCTTCCCCCCTTCCATGGGACTTTGGTCTACTGAGTCATGTTAACAAGAAATCAAG
>JAQZBX010070701.1:0-15369 GCA_029593785.1 Cabassous unicinctus
TTTTACTTATTATGCCTTTCCTTTCCCATGGTCTTTGTGCTTTCCTAAAAATGTAATTCAGCAAAAAGTTGTGATTGTCTAGTCAATGTTACATGCAGACAAGTGGAAACAGAAAAATTTAAAATAAAAGAGGCAGAATTAAACTTGTCCTGGAGCCAGCTTGGGCAAATGCTCATAATAGCATGGCGACAATTTCAGCGTCCCTCAAGTAACTCATGGGAATGGGGAGTTGAAGTGACTTATGATTGGCCATGGAATTAAAATATGTCAGGAGAAATCTGCTCCCCTAAAATCCAGGTTATCAAAAATTAAGCAACATGATAAGCTTTGGGTTTTCTGATCTGTTAGTTTTATCTGAATCTTATGTAGTAAAACCATATTTTGAAAATGTACCAGCACCATCACTGAATTGTCTTGATCATCCTTTCTGCTAACATTCTTCATTGGGTTTGAATATCTCTAGACGTTGTAGCATGGTACTATATAATAGCCACTCTCCTAAGTATTTACATACTGAAGCAAGTTTAATTCTCACAGAAATGTAACAAACTGCAGGTGAGGAAATTCTACGGATGAGGAAATTGAGGCAGAGGGAGGTTAAATAAGTTGCAGCGCCCCCTAGTGACAGTCAAAATTCAAATCTGATTCCAGAACTTTCATGCATAACCACTGTGAGATATGCTCTCAAGAGAGAAGAGTGATCAGTCTGAATATATCTTAAAAAGGCCAAAATAACTACCTTAAAATGTGTTTTTAAAATCTCTTTTATTGCACAGATTACTATAGATGTGTGTCTTTCTCCCTTTTTTTCTGGAACTATGTCCTTTGGCAAGCGATACATTGTAGATACATTTTCTTTCAGATACAAACCAAATGAAATGCTTTTCATACCCTCCCTCCCCAGTAAGTCTGTGTTCTTCCATCTCGTTTGCCAAGCACCTGTTCTTTTCTTTGTTTATGTGGAGGACCCACCTTGGATTTCTCTGCTCTTCCCCTCCTTGGTTCTGCCTCCTGCTGAAAAGAGCCCCTTACCTTTATTTGTTGATGTTCTGTTCTATGTCCAGTTCTCATAAAAATCATAAGTCGGATGCCCCTGCCTGAGCAATGCCCATGGCACTTTCACGACCAACTCATCATCACATTAGATGCCATCTTGTAAATATTCAATACCTGCTTAATTCCAGAGGGAAGGAGAAAAAAAGAACAATTATAATGAACTAAAAATGGCAGCCACTCCATTGCTTTTGTAAAGTATAATGAAGCAGAATAGACAATAAAAATAATTACACAGAATTATCTTAAAACATGGAAGAAAACAATTTTAAACATGTATTGCTTAACATTGTCCTTGATTCAAAGTACCTTTCTCAAAGGAGGAAAGCAGACTAGAATTTGTCAACTTTATATGTATAAAATTGTATATGTTGACTAGAATTTGTATATCAAAGGATAGGAACTTTCTAGAATTCCATATTCTTACCTTTTTGAATACTAAATGTGAATCCTAATAACAGTGTTTTATGTTTTATGTTCACTTTATAACTTTATATCTTTATAACTGCAGATAAAGCATTAAACCTGTATTTGGCCATAATTACAACATTTTTATGAATAATATAAAGCATATTTCACTCTGTTGTCCAAGCAGATGCAACATAAATGCTTTTAACCAGAGTTAACTTAGATGATAAATTTAAGGCTTTTAAGAAATGCAGTGGCCTGTATTTCTTTGTTGAGCACAGAACAAAACAAGCAAGCTTGCAAAATTAAAACACACATACACACAAAACACTTGATAGAATAAACTCAAACTTTGATTTAAAAATTACTTAAGAGGGAAACAGATGTGGCTCAAGCGACTGGGCTCCCGTCTACCCCGTGGGAAGTCTGTGGTTTCGTTCCTGGTACCTCCTAAAGAAGACAGCAAGCTGGCGTGACCAGCAGGAATGGCAAGCTGACACAACAAGATGATGCAACAAGAGACACAAGAAGAAAATAATAATGAGAGACACAACAAAGCAGGGAACAGAGGTAGCTTAAATGATTAGGCACCTCCCTCCCACATCGGAGGTCCCAGGTTCGGTTCCTGGTGCCACTTAAATAAACAAAAGACGAACAGACACAGCAAGTGCAAACAACTACGGGGTGGGGAGAGATAAATAAACAAAAATAAATCTTGAAAAAAACTTACTTAAGAAAACTAGTACCAAGTTCACAATTACCCAAGGGACATGGGGAATCATTGTTCTGAATTTCATTTTAAATCCTTCCTTTAAACAGTCAGTTTGTGTAAATAAAAGCTCCAGAGATAAGCTTCAGTGGACACTGGGCCCAGTAGCTACATGGGGATTGGCAGACCATGTGGCCCCATGTGCACTTCAGTATAGTTGGCTTTGGAAAGAAATCAGCTTCAAGGCTGTCCCTCCTGCTTTACTAGGTCTCAGAGGTGTTGTGTCCCATCCCATGTTATTTGTATCATATTATTTGTTTCTTACTCCTAGCTGCTATGGATCCAAAACTTTGAACAAATAGCAGGTTTGGTCCTGATGGCTTAAGCTTCATATTGTGAAAAGAAAGTTCATGGAGTGTGAAATTTTTGAGAAATAAACATCCTACCTGTCATGGGCCAAGGTTATTAAAATACATTTTCTATAAATCAAAAATCAAATACTTATTTTCTTTTTTGTATTGTGATACAGCTTATTGACAATGAGTCCTTAAATTGTTTTAAAGTCATCATGCCCCTGATCAAAAGAAGATTATCCGTGTTACAAAACCCATGGATGAAGGGTGCAAGCAGATGGAAAGATACATCAATTATGCATTTAGACAGTGGATGTCAATGTAAACATGAAATGTCTGATTATTTTAGGTGCCTCATTTGATTTTAGTCTCTTCTTTTTGGATACGGTCACTTAAATGTTACAAAAATCATTTAAATGGTGATATTTAGGTAGCTATCCTAATATCTGATAAAGAAAGCATAAAGGACTTTGCTTTTGTTTGTTTGTTTGTTTATCTCAGTTCCATTTTAGAGCTACCCATTATTTTAAAATGGGATCCAGAATAATTGTTTAGCATAATATTTTCATTCATTGCTTCTCTTTCTGTAAGTGCAATAAAGTATAACTACAAAAAGCTTACTGTATATTGTGATGCATAATACCTTCATGAAACTGTGATTACAGAATTAAGGATAGAAGCAGAAATGGTGGAGTAATCAATTCATTTGGTTATCTATACTTTTTATTATTTTTTAGCTGATACTCTGTGGTCATAGAGACGATAAAGAGGAGCATTCTCCCACTTGATCTTCCTAGTAATTGGCCAAAAAGACAAAATACACTGTAGTTCGTGCAACCTTGAAGCCTTACTTCTGGAACGAGTTAGGATGAGTCCCAAAAATAAAGCTTCTAAGATAGACAGTGAATTCTTTGCTGGGTCTTTCAATGTATGGGAAGACTCACCAAACTAAATAGGATCAAGCCAAATAACATGGCATAGTTTTTGTTTTCCTCAGGTGTTCTTATACTTTTTTTGAGTCCATTTTTACATTTATATTTTGTTTACTTATTGGACACATTTTCATATAATATTAGGTGAGAAAACTTAAATTCACTCTTCTAATTCAAGTTTGGATCTTAGGCAAAATGGGATAGTGGTTGAAAATAATATGAAATGCATTAAGAGGCTTTCTTCTCTACTTATAAAATATTTCTAGGATATTTTTGAATGTTAAAAGATGTGATTTTGTCATTCTCATCTTTTCCACAATGAATTCAGTCATTCTGGCATACATCATTTTATTTAATATTGCTTCAAGTTTTTCTGATAGAATGTATTGCAAAACTTTCCATTGTAATTAATTTCATGGTAGTTTTAAGACAACAGATATGTTAATAGGGATGATAAACTATTTTAAATATTCAGCTTTCAATTTAAGTCTCTGTGGAAATAACTAGACATGCTCTTCAACATTGATATAAATTTAATTACAGTGCAGTTTTCAAAATGCATGCTTAGCAACCTTTCAATACAAATTTTGCTAAATCCAAATGATGTTATTTACTTAAAATGAGAGAATTTTAAACTCTGAAATAAACTATTATAGGTACCATTTTAAGCAAATACAGTATGTTAAACAATCCCCCATATCTACAATGTGGATAAAATAGAGAATGTTATATTTATCTTAGAAAATAGTTTCATATAAATCTATATTTCTCAGACAGATGTTTAAAGGTGTAAGTTGTGATGGAGCAACTCTCTTTTTTAGACTTTTTTTTGACAATAATAATATGAGGTTTGTGTGTGATTGAGATGATAAAAATAATCACAATGCACATTTATTTACCCAAACACAATCCTTTAAAGCAGGTGGTAATATCATTTCCATTTTATAGTTAATGAACCAACTGAGACCTGGATAGATGAAATGATATTCTCAGCTATCAAATAGCAGAGTCTGGGTCCAAAGTCAGTTGGCCTCAAGACCAAAGATGCCACATGCTCTTAAATTCTTGCTTAATTAAAACTCCACAGTTCACTTCTATAGACTGCCATTAAGCACCCTGCAGGTGTTCAGGCCTTGTAAAACATTGCTGAATGAAATGCATTCCCCGAATGTGCTTTATAGGCTGATATACTTAGGTGAGGCAAGAAGATGTAATCCTCACCATTTTAACCAGGCAAAATTGACTTTTATCTGCTTTATGTATTGGATGATTTCTGTGTCTGCTTTCAATTAAAGAAATGGTTCTGCTAAAAATAAAAACAAAGCAAACTGCTATAGTGAAAGACAATTAATAATAATAATAATAATAATAACTAATGCATATATAGGGTTTATATATAAGCCAGGAACCCTTCTAAGTAATTTTACTATTATATTGTGAGATAAATTACATTCTCATTTATAGATGAGGGAACTGAAGAGATTAAATGACTTACCCAAGGTCTCAGCTACTGAAGAGTGGAGCAGGAATTAGAACCAAGTCTGGCTCCAGAGTCTGGACTCTTTTTCTTTAGGAGGTACTGGGGATTGAACCAGGGCCCTCATACATATGAAGCAGGCACTCAACCACTGAGCTACACCCACGTCCCAGGAGTGTCTGGACTCTTAAACACTATGATAGGCAGCCTCTGGATGGTAACTAACAAAAAGAACAACCCAATAAATATAGTTCTTACTGTATACTGGGTACTAGTCTAATCGTTTACACCTGAGTCTGCTTATGTAGTGCTTCTTCATATTAAAAGAGACCAGAAAGAGCAGAATATACCTTTAAAATTGTTGAATATTTTAGATATAATAAAAAATGTATTCCCTATTGAACACGTATCCTGCACATCCTGTCCTTAAGTTATATAAAAGGGGATGTATATGTACCCATTGAGAGGAAATTTCAGGATTTCTGTTTTGAAATAAGTGCATAATTAGTATAATCAGGTATTTAGTGATGAGTTCTATCTCCTTCCTGATCCTTCAGTTTAACATAGTGGAAAGTAGATAGGCATTTAAGGCCTGCGTTCACTACATGTGTGAATCAAACTCTCAGAGTATAGGCTTTGGAATCGGGAGACCTAAATTCAAATTCTGGCTCTGCCATTTCCTACCCAGTGATCCTGGGCAAGTTACTTAACCTGTATGTCTTAGTTGCCTCATCCACAGGTTGGAAGGACTAATATTATATACATCATCGGCTATATTGAGGATTAAGCAATGTAAAATGTTATTGCTGTTGCTATTAAAAGACAATAAATGAAGTCCTCCAGGTCCACGGTATGTATAAAAATTTACAAAACTGCCACTTTCCTCAATCTGGTCTCATATAATGAGGAGCAAGAGAGAAAAAGATGATTTCAACCTATTAGGAGAACTGGCAGGACACATCACATACACATCAGCCGTGGCAAAAATAAGTCCACATTGTTTGTAGAAGGCCTGTGATGTCTGGATTACCAGCTGTCTGGAAAAAGGAGAACATAGCTCCCTTTTGCTATTCAATGTGATCTGCTAGCCAGCTGGCATTAGGGCACAGGGAAGGGAAATCATGCTTGTTGAGCGTCTGCTCTGTGCCAAGTGTGTTGTGTAAGTTGTTTTACTGGCTCCTCCTTACTTAAGAGTGGGAAGGTATCAATACCTCTGATGTACAGATGGAGAACTGAGGCTGAGAGAAGTGCAATAACCTGGTCAAGAACCCACAGTTAGTAAATGGTATTTGACCCCAAGTTCAATCAGGCCATACTGTTGACTGCTCTTGACAATGCTAAATTTACTCACTATTGACCAGGCAGAGTTAACAGTAAAAAACTGAAAAGTACATATTAAGAAATATAAATTTTCATATTAACATATTTAAATTTTCATAGTCAACAAATGTATCTAACAAAATGGCATTTAGTCTTTTTGTCCCCCAACAATGATTTGTACAAAATCTTCTTGTCTTTTATTTCTATTTTTGCGCTCTCCCCTTATAATTTTCTCCATTTTTAAAATTACTGAGGTAATAATGGAGGGGGAAATTATTGAAGGGAAAAATATTATGTATCTATGAATTTTAAATGTATGAAAAATATTGAAGTGCATAGTGTTAGAAGTATACTAGACTTTTTTTGTTGTAAGCATCCATAAGAATTGAGCTCATGGAAGGTTATAAATATGTCATTATTGAGTAGGATTTGCAAGTTACGATTTGAATTTTTATGGCTGCCTTTAAGTGTTTAAAAGATAGGGCACAGTAATATCTTCAATTTAGGTTAATACTGCCATTAAAATGCCAGATCATTGGCCAGATAGTTCTTGTATTGTATCTGTGTGTCTGATTACATGAAAATAGACAAAGAGAATGAAAAATTTAACCATGAGTCAGGAGACCTGCATTCTAGTTCAACGTCTTCTGATAATCTTCTCTGAGATTTTAGAAGCCTCTTGGTTTCTCTGTAACTTAGTTTCTTCACCTAAAAATGGGGTAGGTTAAAGTATGTGATATGTACTGATACACTTTGACTATTTTATGGATCCAATTTAAAGTTCAAAAGAATACTGCTAGGTACTATGTATTAATTAATCTTATAGAGAAATTTTAACTAATATCACTTATCTTGAAAAGGAAAATGAGGTAATGAATCAATAAGCTATTCATCTGCAGCTTTTCTTTGCGTTCAAGGTCTAAATATATTAAGACCTTTATTAATGTAGTTATTTATAGGAAATTATCAATATGATGCTATAAAACTAAGAAACATGATTGAATTGATAAATGCACAACTATGTGATTATACCAAATATCATTGATTGTATACTTCAGATGGATTGTATGCTTTATTAATATGTATCAATAAAATTGATTTGTGTTTTTTTTTTCCAAAAGTAAGAAACATTTTTTCTTTGCTAAACTGTTTCCAGAATGTAAAGATATCAAAAGAGGTAGGTCCATCATTCTGTATGTATGATTCCATCATTTGATATGCAGTCCATATCAAGTGAACAAAAAGTTTCAAAATATTAACTATAACATTTGCTTTTCTGTTGCTTGGGAAAGGAAGTGATAACAGCAACAACGGTAATGATAATAGTATAGCAATAAATAATTTGGTGCTTATTGTATATAGCCTGTTATTCCAAATGTTATATATATATGAACTCATTTAGTCATCAGGGCAAACCAGAAGTTGCCTTATGTTATTATCTATGATATACAGATAAGGAAAGGTTAAGCAACTAGGAAGTAGCAGAGCTAATATCCAAACTCAAGATGCAAATAACAGGAGAAATATAGGGGGGGGTGGCTCATGATTTGATAATACATTCAGAATTTTTAACTTTAAGCCTTTGACTCATCCATTGCAGATTAGAAGACAGATTGCAGTTTTTAATAATTGTCTGAATAATGTTCACTTACTTTAGCTAATATAATAATCAAGGTTAAACCAAAGAATCCCAATAATTCTTGAATGCTAATTCCAATTGATGGAATTTAGAGACTGGTATGGAAGAAAAATAGGAAAAAAAATAAAAGATTTTATAGATAAACTTTAGATTAGAAAATAAATGCTCACAAGTATAAATTTGTATAAATTCATGGATAGACATTTTATGGAGAGTTTGTTCATTCAAAATTAAACCTTTCTCACGAATCAACATTTTTGTGTGGTTTTTATTAATATTGGGGGGGGAAGTTATTTTTAATAACCTTCATTCTGTAGATTAATAGTGAGATATTATGGCTAATGTGATATGGATTACAGTATTGTTAGATTGAAAAATACTCAATTGTTCTTAGAATGAAATTCAATTGTTTTCAGGATAAAAATCGATTTATATTCTTAGAGTGAAAATAAGATGTGTGTGTGTGCATGTGTAAGTGCATATGTTTGTACAAGTGTTTGTTTGTGTGTGTGTGTGCAAGGTAGAGCAGAGGTATGTGTGGGATACCGTTTTTTTTAAAAAAAGAGCAGAATAGTCCACTTTTATTAGGGTTATATCTGTATTGAACCTGGAGCATTAAGGTCTGCTACATATATGGGGGTGGTTTAATTTGTATTAAAAGCCTCTTGTATGATGTGAACTATGGTCCATGCCTAGTGGCAAAGCCCCAGGATGTATATATCCATTGCAGGTGATGTGTCACACTAATGAAAGATGTTTATGTGGGAGGTTATGGGAGGTTTGGGAGGTGGGGAACATGGGAATCCTTGTAATTTTTGTGTAACATTTATGTAATCTAAGCATCTTTTAAAATATAAAATTAAATAAATAAGTATGCAAAAAAAGCTAAATAATAATAATAATAATAAACTGTTTTAAAGGAAAAAAAAAGCCTATTGTATGAACAGAGCTTCATATCTAAAAAATGTCTGAGAAAATACATGGTTGTATGAAATTGAGAGGATTGCAATAAGTCAATAAAAGCTACTTAAATTATATTTTACCATGAGGAAATATAATTTTGTCAAAATAAAGAGTACTCTAAAATATCTGAGGAATCTATTTACTTACAGAAAAATAAGCAAACATTAGAAAACATGTTGAAATTTAAATCATTGACTACATAATACAATATTTTAAAACCATTGACTATATTATTTTATTTCCTTTCACAATATATATTGTATAGATATTGACATTGATGCAAAATATGCATTTTACAGCTGAGGTATAAAATTTATCAGAGTCATATTTTCATTAAATACAGAATAATTGAATGAAATGTTTAATGCAAAGAGCCCTAAAACAAAATAACTATAAACTTGATCACGCGTATTTTTAAAAATTTTTAATTGCTTCTGTAAATGTGACAGTGGATCCTAATTGTTTGGTTTCCTCATTCTCTAAATAGAGCAGATTACTCAGCAAGTCTTTATTGAAGTTGTCATTCGTTGTAGTAAAGGTAGTAAAAAATTGTTATACATAATTATATAATAGAGAAATTTTATATAATAGCTTTAGGAATTTCAAAGGAAGAAAACCTAATAAGCAAAGACTGCCAGAAGATACTAGTGAGATATAGACTTCCAATAGAATTTTCTAGGGGAGGGCCAGGATTGTGACTGGACTCTTCACTATTTCATCTCCAACACACAGCTCTGGGCCTAGCTTATTAATAAATATTGGTTGAGTGAATGAATAAAACTTCTTCCCTAAAACTACAAAGTGTTAATTTGGGCTGCTTTGTAGCGATGTTTTAAGATGAGGAAATTAAAGCAAAATACCCCTAACCTTTCTCCTTCTTTCTATTCTACAGTTGTTAATAGCAGTTTCATACATACATACACGCATACACACATATCAACACAACTTTTTAATCACTAAAAAGTGATTAATCCTCTAAAGATCAAAGGATTCTTTACACCTTTCCTAATTAATAGCTTTAATGTGTCCCATATAAATCACAATGGCAGTTATACTTTCCATTTTAGATACTGTTCTTGGTTGTTGAGATCTAGTTGTTGTTGTTTTTTTACAGTATAATGAGATATTTGGTGTGCTTTATCATTCTAAGTTTTGGTGCTTCAAATTTTGGCCCGATTGTAAATATGTAGAATGATGGTAATTATGGTGGATCTTAGGGGAGAAAGGGGTGTTACAGATGTATGTGTAAGGGGCATGAGATGTTGGGGACTGGACTAGGATTAGTGGAACCAATAACCAGCTTAACCCTTCAAATGTCCCATGGCATGGTAACGATTTGTCAGACATATCATTGGCCAAAAAAGGCTGGCAAATACAATACAGGTATCATCAAGTACAAATTATTGCAATGTCTGGGCAATAAAGGAAACACTTTTTGAGCTTTCTCAGGGAACTTATTTTTTATTTTAAATCATAGCTATGATTTTGTCCAACCTATAAAAAGATTCTATCATACACACACAAGTTCTATTACACATGCACAGTTGAACACCAACTTTGTGTCATGTCTTTACTTAAAGTTGCTATTGTCCTCATTTTGAGGATCAGGAAAGTGAAGCCAATATTGTTTAAGCAGCTTGCTCAAAGTCATGTAGCTCGTGACAGAACTCCATTCTAACTCAAGTATGTTTTATTCCCAAACTAAAGAGACATAAATAGTGCACATCTGTGCACATATATAAATACACATGTATATTTGCTTCCCCAGGATGTTTCTTGATTTTTTATATTTCTACTCCTTTTCAATATAAGAGTTACTAACACACCCATAAGACACATCAGTCTTCCAGTCAGCACCCACCTCACTCTGGGAGAAGTAATCAACACAAACTTCTAAGTTAAATAAATAACATGCTGAATCACTCATTGGAGGTACCCAACAATAGTAATAGTGCTATGAAAAATTAAATAAATAGGTAATCATTTCCATTGGTGAATATTTGGAGAGTTAAGCTAGAGCTTCTTTTTTTTATAAATAGTAAATATTTCAAAGCCATTAGAAAATCCAATGAAAAATTATCTGGCTATCAAAATGATGCAAACATTTACTGGTGATTATGCATTTTAAAGTGAAAAATAGGAGCTTTTGATCATTCTATTTATCATTTCATTTTTGTGCAATTGCTACTCATTGACATGGCAAAAAAATAGTTGTCTTCCCACAAATACCTGTATGTAATGCATTGAGAAACCAAGAATTTCACAACCATGTATCAAGATTTTTGATTAATGAAGCTTTTTGTTGAGAGATAGTACTTTAATATCTTACTTAGGCTACTGCTGTAACCTAAGTAAGTAGTCAGACCACGCAACATAAATCACCTACTATCGATCATTAGGATTAGGGAAGTGCTTTTCTGAAGTCAACATATTACATTTTTATTGGAATAACTATAAAATGATCAATTAACTCCCATGTAATGGTAATGGGGTCATTCTCATTCATGACAATGTGGTAATTAACAAAGTTTCACTCTACCCTGTTATCTTGGATAAAGATCATTTTTCAGGATTCCAGTACTGTTTTCATCATTCCAGGGGGTTCTAAGAAAGTGGTTTTTGACCTTTTAATTAAGATAGGTAATAAGGAAACAGAATCAGTAAAGTCTGAATTCTGAAATACAGTTAACTAGTATGGTCCCCTTGATGGATGGGACCACCATTAGAACTAGTCATTATTTATATTCCAGAATAAGGTATCAGAACAAAACTTATGAGTTTACCATCAGTCTATAGTTCAACTCTGGCAAAGGCTAGAATATAATTCAACCAAAACAGTCTTAAGTTTGTACATTCTTATACAGAGATCTTGGGTGCCAGCTGGTTCTAGAAACAAAGGGGAAGAATTTTGAAAGCACATAGCATTATAGACTATGTTGGTAAATTCTGAATATCAGATTTCTACAAAAATTTTCTGGAGTATATGTAAAACATTCTAATGAGTAAATTTTTATCATAATATAATAATTCAATACCTAGATTTTCCTCTTCACCTGTTGATCTTGCAGTGAATAAGAAGGTTTAAAGTATCACCTGATTTTTTTAACCCATAGAAAAATTACTTGAATCATGCTTTCATTCATTTAACAAATATTTATTGATTTATATTATGTGACAAGTATTTTTCTGGGCACCAAAAATATAGAAGGGACTTAAACTGACAAGGTCCTTACACTCAATGACACTGCATTCCAGTGAAAGAAGATATAGGATAATATAAATAATGCCCAATTTTAAAACATACAATATGCAAGGCAATAAGAGCCATAAAACATGATACAGCAGAGTAAAGGGGATAGAAAAGAATGGATGGAGCAGGGGACTCTATTATGTAGAATGGTCAAGACAGACCTCTCTGATGAGGTAAATATTGGGCAAAAGGCTGAGGGAGCTAGCTGCGTGAAGAGCTTTCCATGTAGAGAAAAGAGAAAATGTGAAGGGTCCAATGTGGGAGTTCACCTGGTCTTCTCAAGGGACTTCAAGGGGTTCTAGTTTGACTGGAACAAAGCGAGTATGAGGAAGAGCTGGGGGATGGGTGATATCAAAGATTAGGTCACACATATAATCCTCACTGGCTAAACATTTGCCTTTTGGTTTGTCCACAGCATTAGCAGTTAGGGGTTAGGATCTGGTGGTATTTTGAGGGTAACACTGCCAAGGAGATAGACAATCACTTGCCCTGAGAATTGCCCGTTTAGCAGTTTAATGTGTACAGATGCTGCAAAAGAATTATGTTAACTTTTCAGACAAAGAAAATTTACAAGTAAGCGTAAGGGCATGTTATGCAAGTTGCACACTTAGTAGATGGTAGAGCTAGTAGTCTAATCTGTATTCTATAACTTTTCTCCCATTACACTACATTGTCTCTATGGTGAAGCAAATCTATGTCCACTTCTGTTCCACTTCTGTTTCCAAAGATCAGAAACCTCTGCGTTGACAAAATAGATGTCTAGCATTTATAAATTTGTTCATATGAGATATAAAATAGCCAAATTATATTACATAGGTGTTTAAAAATCAACTGTACTGAAATAAAGGCAATTAAACGCAATGGTGACTGTTACAGAAGTGCTGTTCATATTAAGAAAAATCTGAAAGACAATATATAATAATCAGCAATTTAAATATATTTGGCAAATAGCATTTTTAACTTATGAAACTGAAGAATTAGAAACAATTACTTTCCCATGGACTGAACACTTAACTACAAACAATGTTTAGGTTCAAGGGCTTTTGAAGATAATGGCACTGGTATACTGTTAGTCACTGTAAATTCACAGAACGAAAGTGTTAAGGGAAATTTTCTGAGAGTGGCAAATTGGTCAGCAGTGTTTTGTGAAAACTAGTTATTTCTTTCCTTTTCCTACTTTCCCCTTCCCTTTCCCTTCTAGTATTATTTATAAATTTAAGTTATTAGAAAACAGTATCTCTAAATCTCTAAGGCCCCTTGGGGAAAGTTAAAAATTCCATAATCTATCCCTTCCTTGCTGCTTCCATTTCTCTCCTATCCTGTAGCCTGGGAGGTCCAGAAGCCTCCAAGTTTAGTGACCGTGTTCCTTACATCAGGACAGGTCTAAAGTGGAACTGTTGCTCATTCTGAGCCGGTGAGTGAGCTCAGTCATCTTGTATGCGCTTGATCTTGGAATGCTGCCACTTGAAATGGTATTTTCAGGGATGATTTCACAATATGGGAAACAGATACTTAACCATGCTTGTCATGATTTCCTGCATCTTACAGGCAGTGTTTGTAAGAGCATTGGGGTAAAAAGAACAAACAAACAAACAAAAATTGCAGCTTTATGGTTCTCAAGTTGCCTTAAGAGCAAGGGACTGTTTCCAGAACATTTATACTTTTCAAAGCCCTGGATTTAGATTTCCTTTACACTAACTTTATTTTTTTCCTTATGAGTGTGATACTGGATTAGTAATGTCATCTAGTTTCGTGTTACCTGCAGTCAAGCCTACTGTCATCACTCCTGAAGACTGCAATAACTATTATTGGTGGAGTGTTTTCCATTTTGAAAAACAGTTTGTATGTATTATCTCATTTCATAGTCATAGCAACCCTGAAGTTGGCTGGTATTGCCACATTTTACAAATGATTTTAAGTTACTTGCCCAAAATGGTCAGACAGTATTTGTGTGTGCATGTGCATATATGAGAAAGGGACAAACTAAGCTCTTTCTGACTCTAAGTCCAGTGTTTTCTCCCCTAAACCACATAAAGTCTAAATCTGAAATGTTGGAAACAAGCATAACTGGGGAACACTGAGGAAAAATGGAGAGTGAAAGTGATCAAATACAGACCAGTATGTCCAGGATTTTCACAGAAAGTCTATAATGGTTTGTCTGGAAGGAATCTGAGACTTCCATAATGTTTACATTCAGTTTAGAAAATCAGGATGCTAAGAAGTTCCTTATTCCCTCAGCCTGGCTTCAGAGTTGGCCTCTGGACGCAATATACTGTCCCCAATATAAAATAAAATTTTAGTACACCGTTGATTATATTTTGTGCTATTATGAATAAAGCTGCTAGGAACCTTCATGTATAACTCATTTTTTATTATTTATGTTTACTTTTCTCTTGATTAAATACCTAGGAGTTGAATGGTTGAGTAACTTGTTCATATATGTTTAACTTCATGAGAAACTGGCCAACTGTTTTCCAAATTATTTGTGCCATTTTATATTCCTGCCAGAAGTGCATGAGAATTCCAGGTGTTTCACATCCTTGCCAACACTTGGTAATGTCATTGTTTTAAAATTTTAGCTGTTCTAATGGATGCATAGTGCTATTTCATTGTGGGTTTCATATGCATTTCTCTGATGACTAATGATAATGAGTATCTGTTTATGTATATATTGGCCATTCATATATCAACTTTTGCTAAGTGTCTGTTCAAATATTTTGCCCATTTAAGAGGTTTATTATAGTCTTGCAATTGAGTTGTAAGAATCCTTTATAAATATTAGGTAGGAGGCCTTTGCCAGATAAATATGTTTACTGTGAATATCTTCTCCCAATCTGAGACTTGCCTTTTAATTTACTTAACTGTGTCTTTCTAAGAATAAAATGCTAATTTTGATGTGGTCTAATTTATCAATATGTCTATGTATTAGATGAAATGAAAAATTATTAAAATTGAAAGACAGTGCCATTTACCAGAAAAAGTGTGTAGCTACTGAATGATCTCATTTTGGTCAAAATGCCTTTATGTACAGATCTACAGAGATAAAGATCTAAAAGGACATACACTAAGGAGATACAGTGGGGACGAAAATCTGAATTTTCTTTAGTTTTTGCTTGTCAGCATTTATTTTCTCCAATGAACATGCATCTATAATAATATAAGCTTTTGTTTTTAAAGAAATTATAGTGAATATGAAATGAAAATACCTTTCTTGTTCTTCCCTTCTAATCATACCTTTAATGAGAAGGTCTTTTAACATTTTACT
>JAQZBX010070702.1:0-15366 GCA_029593785.1 Cabassous unicinctus
TGTTTTTTCCAAGATTTATTTTCTGATGACTGCTAATACATACAAATGAATTGAATTTGTATATTAGCCTTATTTCTTAAAACTTATTGTAACCCTGTTATAATTCTTATAATATAGCTGTGGCTTCTATTTCTATGTTGACATTCATGCTAATTGGGAATAACAGTTTTATTTTTCCTTTTCAATTCTTGGACTTTATATGTTTTCTGCTTTTCATAATATAATACCTAGCCTAGGGCCACCAATGATGGTGAATGAAATGATGATAGTAGACATCCCTGATATTTTCCTGATCTTACATGGAATGTGTTTAACTTCTCAACATTGAACATGATATATACTCTAAGTTTTCTTCTTTTATTTCACATATTTCTTGCAATCTTCCTCTATTACAAATTTCTATCTCAATCTCTTAAACTTTTTGTAATGATAATGTAAATTTTTCACTTAGCTATTTATATCACTAATGGAGAAACCTATTCTTGGTAAAAATATATTGGTCATCAAGTATTAAGGAACTGTCATATGTTGTTGAACTCATTTTGCCAAGTTTGTTCTTATATTCACATCTATATTCATTACTGAGATTGGACCATAATTCACTATTTTATTTAGTTTTGTTGTTAAAGTTATATTCCTTTTCTAAAGTGAACTGAAGTGTATATCCTTTGGATGTATTTTCTGAAGTAGTTTTAATATAGTTAGAATGATCTATTCCTTAAAACTAGCTGTAAAACTGTATGAAACTGGTATTTAAATTTTTTTAAAATTTAATATTATTGTAAGTGGTTAAAGAATCTTTAAAGTTTCCTTAAATTCTTGAGTCACTTTTGGCGTTTTATACATTTCAATTTTTATGAATATAAATAGATTTTTTAATAATAGATGTTGTATTGTTAAATGCAGATTCATAATTTCTTAAATGTTACACATTGGTCTTACACATTGGTCTAGATGAGTCTTGAATTCAGAATTTTAAGTTTTAGAAATTTTTGTGGTGCACACACTATAAATTATGTGATAACCCGATGGTATCTGGGATAGTGCTTCATAAATCAAGAATTTTAATATTGTATATCAAATTGCACGTATATTCACACTAAAAGAAATTTATAAAGTCTATAAATAATACTACATAATTTAACTTTCCCTACAACCTAATGGTAAGAATAGTTTGTACATATTTTTTATTTTTTTTGGAATTGTAGATAAGAAATTATGCATCTGTAATAAGCTTCTGAATAGGTTGTTTTTTAATATAGATAGCCTTTTTCTACTTTATCCATTCATTTCTTACATTATTTCTCTTCTAGCTTTTGTGTGTGTGTGTGTATTTTGGTAAGTTTTTTTTAAATATATTTTTATTTATTTTTAAATGGTATTTAGATTACATAAAATGTTTCATAAAATATTATAAGGGATTCCTATTTGCCCCACTCCCCAAACCTCCCAATATTCCCCACATTAACAACTTCTTTCATTAGTGTGGTACATTCATTGCAATTGATGAACATATTTTGGAACATTGCCACTAACCATGGATTATAGTTTATATTGCAGCTATCACTCTCTCCCACTAAATTCTTTAGGTTATGTCAAGATATAGAATGGCTTGTGTCTGTCATTGCAATGTCAATCAGGTAAATTCCAAGTCCTGAAAATGTCCCCATATTGCACCTGTTTTTCCTTCTCCCTGACTACAGCACCTCCAGTGGCCATTGTCTCCACATCCATGGTATAATTTCTTCCATTGCCAGAATCACAATAAGTCCATAGTAGAACACCAGTAAATCTATTCTAATCCATTATTTATTTCCTAATCTTGAAGATTCTAGGATGGTGATACCCACTCCCCCTCTAATTGAGAGTGGGCTTTGAGCCCATGTGGCTTATGGATGGGACTCTCTTGATTGCAGTTGTAGACTCTCTAGGTTCCTTGATGCAGTGGTTGTCCATCCTCACCTTCTTGTTAGTTGTACTGGATGAGTCCAATGAACTGGAGAGTAGCTGTAGCAACTCTGCTGAGGCTCAGGGACCAGCTGGCATATGGACAGCCCAGAGATTCAAGCTTCTTGGACATACACCTACCAACTCCAGCACCAACTATAGGTTCAAATAAAAAGGGCAGAAGAGGTATGTGTATAGAAACCACGTCTGAGTCCAAATCTGTCAAATTTGGGAGCACAAACTTCAAAGTATGGCCATTGGCAAGGCACCAAACTCTTGGAGCTATCTACCATGACTGTAGGACTTGGGTGTCTCCAGAGCCATCAGTAGCCCCACTATTTGGGGTAGTATCTACCTTTGATGTCTATGAGATCCTGCTAACACATGCTTAAGTATTACCTCTCTGATGACCTCCTGACTCACTTTGAAGTCTCTTAGCCATATACACTCATTTGTCTTTACCTTTCCCCCCTTTTATTTAAGGACTTTTTCCAGTTGTATCACCAGCCAGTGCTTGGTAGTAATCCTTCAGTGCCAGAGAGGCTCATCCCTTGGAGTCATGTCCCTTGCTAGGGGGAAGGTAATGCATTTATATGCTGAGTTTGGGTTCAAGAAAGGTTAAATTTGAGAAACAAGGAGGCTCTTAGGAGATAATCCTTAGTCACTCTACAACACTAGGCTAAGTTGCAAATTCAAAAGCAAAAGGCTCATAAGCATAGTTGTCAATATCAAGGGCCCGTCAATTGGCCATCTTTCTTAACTAGTCATTGATCCTGTACTTGGTGGATTGTTGCTGTTCCATTAGAGAATGTGGCAGAGCTCCCCAGGATGGGAATTCAATAATAATTCGGTTGTTGTGTGATTCTCAAGCCACAGTGGCAATGCCCCATGAGCATTTGAACATATTTATATACCTTTTATGTATGCACAGGTGAACTTCCTCTTGTGTATCTCCCATCACTGACACCCCACTCAATTGATCCTGCCCTGCCACAGTTGTAACCCTTCTGTGATCCAAACATCTTCAAAAATGAAGCCAAGAATATTGCCAAATTTGATTAAAAAGAACATGAAATAATGATAGGTTTAAACTTAAGAAATAAAATACATAATAATTTAGATAATCTAATACTAAAATAAAGTAAAAAATGAGGTATTTAAGAAAATGAAAACTATTAAAATAATTTTAAAAATAAAATAAAATAAATTTTTTGACATTTTCCTTTCATCACTGTAATATCACTTGTCCTGTATTTTCAGTGACATTTTCTTCCATTTCTTCCCTAATGTCTTACTTTTTTTCATATTTCACAATAAAGCTACACACAGAATATAGGGGACTCCCATATACCCATCATCCTCCCCCTTTTCCCCCTTCCCTATTAATAATCTTTTTACATGTGGATGGTACATTTGTTACAAGTGATTTATAAATATTGAAACATAGCTACCAACCATGGTCAAACGTTTACATTATGGTTTAGATTTTTGACCATACACTTTTTTTTCAGATGAAATGTACTTTATTTTAAAAAATATTTCATTTATTTTTAAATGACACTTAAAATATATAAATTGTTACATAAAAAATATAAGGGTTTCCCATATGTTCCACTCACCAGACATCCCACTTTCCACCACATTAACAACTTCTTTCATTAGTGTGATACAGTCATTGCAATTGAACATATTTTGGAGCATTGCCTGTCAGCATGGATTATAGTTTACACTCTTCCACTCAATTCTGTAGGCTGTGGCAGGATATACAATGGCCTGTATCTGTCACTGCAATGTCATTCCAATCAATTCCAAGTCCTGAAAATGCCCCCATATTACATCTCTTTTTTCCTCTCCCTGACTTCAGCACCTCCAATGGCCATGGTTTCCACATCAATGATATACTTTATTCCATTGCTAGAATCACAAAAAGTCTATAGTAGAACACCAGTAAGTCTACTCTAGTCCATATTTTATCTCCCAATCCTGAGGATTCTGGGATGGTGATGCCTAGTCCACCACTATTTGAGAGGGGACTTAAATCCCATATGACTTATGGATGGCACTCTCTTGCTTGCAGTTGTAGACTCTCTCGGTTCCTTGGTGTGGTGGTTGTCCATCCTCAACCCCCGTCAGCTGTCCTGGGTGAGTCCAATGAACTACAGAATAGGTGCTGCAACTCCTATGAGACTCAGGGCCCAGCCATCACATGGACAGTCCAGAGATCCAAGTCTCCTGGACATATACCTACCAACTCCAGCACCAACTATAGGTTCAAACAAAAGGGCAAAAGAGGCATGTGCAGAGAAGTCACATCTGAGTCCATTTCTGTCACATTCAGGGGCACAATATCCAAAGTAGGGCCCACTGGCAAGGCACCAAACTCCAGAACTATCCTTCATGACCACCAGACCTGGGGGTCTCTGGTGCCCTCAGGAGCCCCATTGTTTGGGGTAGTGTCCACTCTGGCCATCTTTGAGATCCTCCTGAGACATGCATAAGTGTGACCTCTCTGATGTCTTCTCTACTCACTTTGAAGTCTCTTTGCCATTTAAACTCAATTTTCATTCTCTTTTCCCCCTTTTATTAAAGATCTTTTTCCAGTTTTATCACCAGCCAGTGCTTGGTAGTAATACCTCAGTACCAGGGATGCTCATCCCCGGTAGTCATGTCCCTGGCTAGGGGGAACGTAATGCATCCACATGCTAAGTTTGGCTTGGAGAAAGGCCAAATTTGAACAACAAGGAGGCAACTCTTAGGCACCATACAAACTAGGCCATGCTGCAAATTCAAAAGCAAAAGGCTCATAAGCGTACACGTTTAAAAATTTTTGATGAAATTTAACATGGCCTGTATCCATCATTGCAACATCATGCAAAACACTTCCATGGCCCACTAAATACCCCCTGTTCCATCTATTCTATTCCACCATCCCCCTCCCTTCAGAGCTCATGGCAGCCACTAGGTTTCACTCCTTGAAAGACAAGATTCATAGACACTTGAAACAATGCTGACTGTTGAACACAGTATATTTTACCCTATTAGGAACTGCCCATGTTCTTGAGAGGCACCCTCCCCTCTGTTTGAGAACATATTTGGCCTCATCAGCATGGGAGTCCAACTCCTTCTCACTCATTATGTGTGTCTCCCCCCACTGATACAGCACACTATGACAAAATGATCACTCACACATTCTCTAGAAGGCTGTCCCAGGTGCACCCTGTCCCAAGTGTCACCCTATTCAACACCCTAAACCAGTAACCCTTCCTTGTCATATTGCCATAAGAGTTTTCTCAACACTGTAGTTTCACCCATGTACCCACCAATCCCCAGTGTTCACCACTCTCTCCCAAAATCTCCCCCAAGTACCATGGACCATCCAACCCATCCTCCTACAGCACTGTCAATCTTGTACCACCCAACCCACTAATATCCCTACACCCCGTCATAACTTTTCACTGAATAACTACTCACTTCTAGATTTGTATTTTGAATGCTTAGCCCATTACTTTTGCACCTCTGTTTTTATAATATAGTCCATTTAATACAAAGCACTCTTAACCTTACTTGTGTATAATTTGTTTTTCTCTAGTGCTTTGGTTACTCCACTGCATGCACCATTTTTTTCTATGACATTGTCCAGTGGTTTATTCAGATACAAATTATTTTAGCTCAAAGCAGAAATCTGCGTAAGTCTATATAAGTAGTATTTTTTTTCTCTTCCAAGTATAAGAATTAGTTTAGATATCTCATACACTATTACACTTAAATATGATTCAAATTTAACTTATTTTCTTGTTTTTGAAATTTACTTTCATTGTATTTTCATCAGATGAAACAGCTTATAAAATGTGAATGTGAAATTTGTAGAAAGTCAATTTACATAATAGAATATGACTTTTTTCCCAATTTATCTGTTTGTGCTTTAGTGAAATGTATAGTCTGGAATCTCTGGTTCAATTGAGCTGTAGCTGTCCATTAGATCCCAATAAATCTATAAATTTCTATGTTGATACATGTTTAGAACTGTTATAATTACCTAGTGTCATGAAATTTCATCAATATTTATTGACTTTTAGTTTCTATTATTTATCTTTGACTATACTTTTCTAACACTAGTGTATGTGCTATTTTTATTAGTACTTCCCTAAAATCTTTATCCTTTTTCTTCAAATACTCAACCAAGATTTCAATCATGCTGTTGGACATGATAACCCACATGTGGCCTCTTCATGGATTCTCTGTGTGGACTATTTTGAGCTGCTGCAAAACATGGCAAGCGGGTTCCATGTGTGAGTAACCCAAGAGAACGAAGTGAATGTTTTTAATTTTTAGCATTGGAAGTCACATGGGTTCAGTTCTGCTACATTATATTGGCTGAAGCAAACACAATGGCCTTCTGACTTTCATGGGGGGGGACGCAAATGACTGCCAAAATTTCTGGAAGCAGTCACAATGTCACATTGTAAGAGAAGCATGTGGAAAGAGAAGTATGGATGTGGTAGACTTTGAAAACTGGTATCTTTCAAAACAAGATTAAGAGTCGAATATATATAACCCCTCAGCAGGACCAGTAAACTGCCTGGTGGAAAGTTGATTACAATGAAAACTTTCCCTCATGAAAGTGGCACTCACAGAATTAGATACTTCTTAAAGATATTAATAATAAATTGATGGATTTGCTTTCCCTGCTCAAAATGCTCATAGCAACAGCATAATACATGGACTTATGGAATATCTTATTCACCATCAAGTTACTCATCTAGAATTGAGTCTGATCAAGTAACTTATTTTAATGTAAAAGATATGGCAAAAGACTCATCATCTAGGGAACTCACTGTTCTTACCATACACCCTATTATGCTGAAGTAGCCAGTATGCTAGAATGCTGAAATATCTTCCTGATCATTCACGTGCCTATTCAGAGACAACACCTTAAAAATCCTTAAAGATGTTTTGACCAGTATATGATATTGTTTATTCATTTTTAAAGAAAAAAAGTTATAGAAATCAAGTGATATAAGTGCAATAGCTCCTTTTACTATTGTATTAAATACCCATTAATAGAATGTTTTCTTCCTGTCCTGCCATTTCATTTCAGCTGGTTTAAAATCTTAGCTACAAAAATATTATGCATTTATTGAGGAAAAGAGAAATGATTTGATTGAATTGGTTATTGAGAATGCCACCGGACATTTTGGACACCTCACTCCCCTATTAAACCAATAAAAAATGAGGGAGTGCATTTATTAATAGTGATGACCAGGAGAAATGTAGTTGTTTCAACACAATGAGGATAAATGACCAATATCTGCAACCCAGGGGATTCTTTGAGCATCTCTTAAATTTCCAATAAAAATAGAAATAGGTAATGGAAAGATTAAGGAATGAAAACCTCAGGAAAATTGAGGATTCAGAAACTCAGGAATAATTATGAATCAAAAATAGGAACATTAGTGTCACCAGATTTAATCTAGGTTCTAAACATGCTGCAGAAATGAATTTCAGTAAATGTCAGGTTGGTGAGGCCAGTAATTTATAAATAGGTGTGGAGGCAAGAAAAATGGGAGAAAATAACAGGTCATAGGTCCCCAGTAGAGAATAAGGGGCTGAAGAATGATAAAGACGGGTGATTTATAGACTACAATTTCCCATTATAGATTATAAATAAACTAGTTTTACTTGCATGTTCATCTGTGATGGGGGGACATGGTGAGAGCAGGGCACAGAAGCCATGAGGGGTGAAAGCAGCAGCAGGGCCAAGAGCAACAGTGCC
The DNA here is from genome assembly GCA_029593785.1 of Cabassous unicinctus. Lineage (NCBI taxonomy): Eukaryota > Metazoa > Chordata > Mammalia > Cingulata > Chlamyphoridae > Cabassous > Cabassous unicinctus. The sequence continues at coordinate 7,721 of JAQZBX010070702.1, forward strand.
AAAAACATCAGGGCCAAGAGCTACCAGAAGCAGGAGCAGGGTGTATATAAACTTTGTGTCTGCTTTTTAAACTGTTAATTATTCCACCCCTTTGCTAATGGCATGGGATGAGTCCCAGGTGTTTGCTGTTCTGATTGATTACCCCACCCATCAATCTGCCCATGTGGGGCCAATGGTAATGTCCTTTGATAATATATGGAGCTTCTCGTGGGAATCTCTGGGTGGCAGAAATCTCCTGAGGGTCTTCCAGCAGCCATCCTGGGGTATTGCTATCCACATGATCCTCTCGCCAGGTTCCAGATCCACCTACTGATTCCTTACATGAAGCCTGCTTCACTAGGGAAGAAGAAGTGGCTCAAGTGGTTGGACTCCCATATAGCACATGGGATACCAGGGGTTTTCTTCCTGGGGCCTCCTGGTTGAAGGCAAGTTGGCACTCACCCACAGAGAGCTGTTGGCCCATGCTTGTGCCCTTGGAGAGGTGAGAGCCACACCCATGCACATAGAGAGCTGACAGCCCAAGCCAATAGTGAGCTAACCTCTCTCACCCATGGAGAGCTGGCGCAGCAAGAAGACGCAACAAAGGGGAGATATGCAGGCACAGAGGAAACATGCAGCAAATGGACAAAGAAAGCAGACAGCAAGCACAAGCAGCAAGGGGGGGTGATAAATAAAAATAATATTTAAAAAAACAGGAGTACTAAATAAGGAATCAAAAATAGATGAATGTCAGCCTGAAAATGAAAGGAAGGTGGAGCATAAACTGGAAGAAATAAAGGTATAAACATTTTTAAAAATCTGATGACAAATTACAGCAATAAGAGTTGTGGTAAAAATGCATATTTTTTTTAATTGTTGGTGTTTATACATAAATAGGAAATAATAAATTTTACTTATTTGATATGAGATATTTCTGATCATTAATTTTACAATCTGTTTATGTTTTAGATAATTCATTTGTGGTTATAATTTGATCTAGAAGAGAAACTAAAATTTTAATAAACATTATTCAGTGTCATACAGTAAGATTTGGGGGATGATATATTTCTCATTTTGTGGGAGAGGCCGTGGATATCTTCATAGAATCATCTTCTTCAATGTAAACAAATTTTTTTCTCCTTTATTAGGAGCTTCAAAAAGTATAGAGAAAGGTTATATGAATGCTGAGTAGCCAAGGTGGTTAAGGGTTCCACTCATTTATCTATTATCTTCAGCTGGACAGTTCACCCTTCTAAGCTCTGCTCCATGATACTCGACCTTGGAGTCTAAAAACATCATTTCTCCTCTAAGAGACAGCTTCCAGTTAGGTTTTTCCAAGAGAATTATAAGAGGAACAGAGAAAACACTTCCTTATACTGTCAGAATGAATAGTAATAGTAAGGCAGATTTGAGGTAGATATGTGAAGATAGTGAAAGAAAAATTGCCATGAGAAAATTAATCAAATATGCTCAACTAGAAAGAGGTCTTGGTAAGGGCTGAAGATATTGATCTATGATTTTAGGTTGGCTCTTGCATGCTCTTGAATAAAATCTGCCTAACATTCCAGATCCATTTTAGGACTCAGGGTTGAATAGATACTTATTTAACAATGCTTAGAGGGAAATTTAGCAATGGCTTTTATATAAATGACTTCCTTTTGAAAATGAAATGATTCTTTTTTTAAATAAAATTTTACTGAGTTATATCATTCATACATGAACATACATAAGGAATAAATGGACAGCAAAATCTGTGAATTTACAAAACAAACATTTATATCATCATACAAGGCTCTCAGGCATCTCCACACCACCAACATCTTGCATTGTTGTGAAACATTTGGTACAAACAGAAATATCTTTGCTTGAATATTTATACTTATAGTAATATTTACCCACATCTCAAAGGCATTCTTCATCTCCAGGTTTCTCAGAGTGTAAATCAGAGCGCTGAACATGGGAGCAATAATGGTGTACAAAAGTTATGGCTGATCTAATGTAAATGAAGATAATAGGTGCAAAGAATAACACAACAAATGTTCTGTGAGAACTGCAAGTGGAAAGAGCTTTGCTACAGCATTCTGCAGGGTAAGCCCTGTAAGTGTATAATATTGGGAAATAAGAAATCATCAAATTCACAAAAGATACCTAAGAAATCATACCTGAATTGACAATTACCATGAAACCAACTCAGAATGTATCAGTGCAGGCCGATTTCAGCAAAGGATACACATCACAGATGAAGTGATCTATCTCATTAGAACCACAGAAGGGTGTGTAGATGATGAAAATGATTGGCAGAGTGTATCAATCCCCCAATGCAACAAGCTATGATGATCATGTTATACATCTGCCTAATCATGCTGACAGTGTAGTTCAGGGGCTTGCAGATGGTCACATAATGCTCATAGGCCATCCCTGTGAGGATAAAAATCCCATTGCCTCCCAAGAAATGTGTGGAAAAGACCTGTGTCATGCAGTTATTATAAGAAATGGTCTTCCTTTCTGCCAGTAAGGCAGTCATTATTTTGGGCATCATTGTGTTAATGTAGCAAAGGTCAGAGAGTGAAAAGTAATTAAGGAAACAATATATGAGATGGTTAATTAGGTGATTGCATGAAATAGAAATAATTTTGAGCATGTTTCACAACCAAATAGCATGTAACAAAATAAAAACAATAGAAAACATAGCATTTCAGGGGCCTTGTTTTGGGAAAGTATTAGAGTGACATTATTCCCATTTTCCATGTTCAAATGAAGTGAAAATATCTAACAGACACTTGAAATCACAAAATACATAAGTTACTATCAGAAATGTTGGTGGAGAATATTTATGATTACTCACATCATGAACCTATGTTAAATTACAAGATTTCAGTTTTACATAAAATGAAAATCTGATATGTAATAAAGGATTATCTCATGATGACTTCCATAGGTCTTTCAGAACATTATGTTCAATCTTGCCATTCATAAAAATGAAAGCATTCAATCAATTAAAAACTTAAGAAAGCTGAAGAGATACCAAATATTTTCCAATTCCAATGAACTGTGCAACTAAGTACTTAGAAAGGAATTCACTCTGGATCATTATGAAATCAATATTTGTAAAAAATGAATGTATTAGTCATGAATTGTCTTTGTTCAGTCATATAGAAGCAAATGGAAAGTTTTACTAGTGGAATGTAGTCTATCTAAATTTTGGAATGTGTAGAAAATAAATTTAAAGATTAATATGATGATACATCAATTTTTAATAATTAGAAGGAAAGAGATCACTGCAAAATGCCAATGACAAATTTTTTTAAACTCGTTGTTTACATTTTCTTAGTGATTTGTGACAAGAAATGCTGATATTATGTAAAAAAGTATATTTATCCCTATTGGCATTTTAATGAAATCATAACTATATTTACATACACACACACACACACACACACACACACACACACACACACACACACATATAAATGGTCCATAGAATAAAGCATTAGAAAAAACTAAAAGAGAAGAGCATAAGGCAGTTTGACCTTGAAGGTATTATTTAATGGTACCACAATGTGTGAATTTTGGAACCACTAAATTTATCTATGAATGTTACATCCTATTTAAAATGGTGATATCAAGTAGAGAGTAGTGAGCCAATGGCCAATCTGGTAGGTTCTATGATAAGGTGGATGGGGGAGGTTTGACAGAGGATGGGAGTGATGTTGGCTTAGCAATTTACATGGTGTTGATGATGCAAACCTGTGAGTGTGAGCAGGGTTGTGGGTTGGATTAGGCTATCCATACAGTTGGGGGGAGGCCTGCAGGAAGGAAGAGGTGCAGTTTGAGTAGGTAGAGGACTTTGGTTGAGAAAGCAATTATTTGAGTGTTCTTTTGGCAGCTATGGCAGGGAAGGGAAACTGGTGCAAGGTGTTTTTAGGGGGATATGTGGGGAAGAGTGCACTTGGGGCATGCTTTCATGGAAGATGAAAGTGTTCATGTGGTCAAAGGGTGTTATCTCAGTGAGTGGGACCCACACAATAATGAACAGAATATTAAATTCCCATCCAGGGGAGTCCCTCTGTGGTCTCTAATAGAGTGGCAAGAATATTTACAGTACATAGACCATGACTAATAAAAGAAAAGATCAATATGCAAAGCCCTTGTTTTTAGTGTTTGTACTTATGAACCTTATTCTTATTAAACTGAAACCTAGCCGAACAACATGAAATGCAATTTAACTTACTATTTCCACCCCCCACGCCCAGTGTGGGATTTGACTCCTGGGGATGAGTCTCCCTGGCAATGAGGGATTTTTACCAAGCACCAACCAGCTATTCATTTGGAAAAAGACCTTGCCAAGGAGGAAAATTACATAGAAAAGAGTTTTTCACAACTAAGAAATTTCAAAGTGAGTCAGGAGGTCATTCCAGAGGTTATGCTTATGCATGTCTTGGGCAGATCTCACTAACTACCACAGATAACAAAATTTCAAACAGGGGTGCTCCTGAGGGCTCTAGAGACATCTGAACACAGTAGGCAAGACACAAAACCCATGAAATTAGCATGCTGTCATTGGGCCTTATCTTGGAATATATGATAACCTATTTCCTCACTGTAACAGAGTTAGGCTCATTTATAATTTCTCTGTACATGATTCTTCTACTACTTTTATTTGAATCTATAATTAGCACATTGCCTATTAAATATATGTCCCAGAGATTTACATTATTTATATGTTCATATGACAGTTGAGTCTTGAATCTCAGTAGAATTTTAACCAACACCTACTCTCTAGGTCATCTGATGATTCAAGGACAACTAACAAAATGATGATCAAAGAGAATCTACAACTGCAAGCCGAACATTTCCTTCCATCTTCCCCATAAGATCTAAACCACATTTCAATCTAAATTACTGTGGACATCACCATGCCAAAATTCTCAAGAATGAGGAATGAACAAACATAAAGGGGGAATATAATCATGGACCAAATAGACTTATTATTATTGTAGTAGCAGAAGAACATGTAACATTGATATAAAGTTAGTGGGTACCAGAGTTACTGATGGGAGGGGGAGAGAAGAAGAAGTGGAGCATAGGGCCTTTTCAGAGTACAGGCCATTATATGTTTTGTCAAAACCTATAAAATTGTACAGTGCAAAGTTTAAACCATAGTGTAAACTATAGACCATGATTAGTAGCACTGCTTTAGTATTTGTTCATCAATTGCCACAACTATGCTACACTAATGTAAGAGATTATTAATAGGAAAAAATATGAGAGAGGGATGGCATAGGGTGTACGAGAATGATCTGTATTTTGAAGTAACATTTCTGTAATCTAAAACTTCTTCAAAAATAAAATTTTAATAAATAAATAAAAAATAAATTAAACTGATGAATTTGTGCCTGGACTTTGTCACAAGTGGTTGTAAAGATCAAAATCATCAATAAATGACCATTGTTTTACTGGACATCGAGGTATTAAAGTCTGATTTTATTATCAAAATATTAGTCCTTCTAAATATTTTCACTTTTGTTAAGAAACCTGCCAAATAATTTTGACTCCTATATATAACAGAAAATGTAATTGTAGCATCATAAATTCATTTTGCATACTAAGAAAATTTTTGAGGTCACTCATTAAATTCCTTCATTCTTTTTTAATTGATTTATATTAACATTTTATAGAAATGGAATCATACAATATGTTACAGAATATGTTTGGTTCATAGTAACACAATCATACAGTATTTGTCCATTTGTGTCTGTCTTGCTTTACCAGGTTCATCCATGCTGTCATATGCTTTATGACTTCATTTCTTGTTACAGCTGCATAACATTCCACCGTGTGAATACACCAATTTGTTTATCCATTCATTGGTTGATGAGCACCTGGGTTGATTCCAACTTTTGGCAATCATGAATAACACTGCTATGAACATAGGTGTGCAGGTGTCTATTTGTGTCACTGCTCTCAGTACTTCTGGGTATATACCTATTAGTGGTATTTCTGGGTCACATGTCAAGTATATATTCAAATTCCTTTGAGCTGCAACAGTCCTACACAGTGGCTGTACCACTCCATATTCCTACTAAGAGTGAATAAGTGTTCCTCTCTCCCCACATCCTCTCCAACACTTGTAGTTTTCTGTCTTTTTAGTAGTGACCATTTTCATAGGTATGAAATGATATGTCATTTTAGTTAGATGTACATTTCCTTAATCATTAAAGATGCTGAACATATTTTTATGTGTAGTGTTGCCATTTGTATTTCTTCTTTAGATTATTCAAGTCTTTTGCCCATTTTTTAAATTGGATCATTTGTGTTTTTTATTGTTGAGTTGAGACAGCTCTTTGTGTATGAAGGATGTTAAACCCATATTGGACATGTGATTTCCAAATATTTTCTCCCATTGAGTTGGCTGCCTTTTCACCCTTTTGACAAAGTTCTGTGAGGTGCAAAAGTGTTTAATTTTGAGGATGTCCCATTTATCTATTTTTCTTTTGCTGCACATCCTTTGGGTATAAGGTCCAAGTAAGCTCCACCTACCCCAAGTTCTTTCAAAGGTTTCCCTACATTTTATTCTAGTAGTTTTATGGTCCTGGCTTTTATATTTAGGTCTTTGATCCATTTTGAGTTGATTCTTGTATAGGGAGTGAGATAGGGGTACTCATTCATTCTTTTGGTAAGATATCCAGTTCTCCCAACACCATTTGTTGGAGAGACTATTTTGTCCCATTAACCTGGACTTGGTAGGTTTGTCAAAAACTAGTTGACCATATAGGTGAGTGTTTATTTCTGGACTCTCAATTCTATCCCATTGATCAATGAGTCTATCTTTATGTCAGTACCATGCTGTTTTTAGACTACTGTAGCTTTGCAATATTACAAGGTCACACAGAGAAATTCCTCCCATTCACTTTTCTTCTCTAATTCTGTAAAGTAGGCTGTTGGAATTTTGATTGGTATTGCATTGAATCTAAGAATCAGTTTGGGTAGAATTGACATCATTATGATATTCAGTCTTCCAATCCCTGAACACAGAATGTCTTTCCATTTGTTTAGGTCTTCATCAATTTCCTTTTGTGTTGTTTTGTAGATTTCTCCATATAAGTCCTGTAATTCTTTTGTTAAATTAATTCATAGGTATTTGAGTCTTCTTGTTGTTATTGTAAATGGAATATTCCCCCTGATTGCCTCCTCATATTATTTGGTACTAGTGTACAAAAGATTACTGATTTTTGTGCATTGATCGTGTATACTGTCACTTTGATGAGCTCATTTATTATCTCAAGCAGCTTTGTAGTAGACATTTCAGATTTTCTAAATATAAGATCATGTCATCCAAAAGTAGTGAGTTTTACTTCCTTTTTTCCTATTTGGGTGACTTTAAGTTTTTTCTTGTCTAATTGCATAGTTAGAACCTCTTACTAGGGGTTAAATAGCAATGGTGACAGTGGGCATTCTTGTCTTGTTCCTGATGTTAGAGGGAATGTTTTCAACCTTTCCCCATTGAATATGATGTTGATTGTGGGTTTTTCAAATATGTCTTTTATCATATTGAAGGGTTTCCTTCTAATCCTATATTTTGAATTGTTTTTATCAAAAAAATGATGCTGGATTTTGTCAATTGCCTTTTCTGTTTCAATTGAGATGATCATGTGGGTTTTTTTTTT